>JALCCG010000128.1:30716-59324 GCA_023212695.1 Sporisorium sorghi | reverse complement strand
TGAGGGGGAAGGTTCGAGAAGAACCCGGAAAGGGTTTAAACCCGAATTCCTGTTTTTTTTTTTTTTTTTTTTTTTTTTTTTTTTTTTTTTTTTTTTTTCCTTTTTTATTTATTTATTTATTTTTTTTGAATTCTTCTCGCTGCTGCAAAATCGCCGAGGAAAAACTTGGACTGCAGGCGAAGACACTTCTTTGGCATCAGACCACCATCTCAACATCGTACACAAGCCAACCTGGATCTTGCACAACCATGGCAAAGGCGTCGTCCAGCAAGAAAGCTGGCGCCAGCTCTAGCTCCAGCTCTAGCTCCAGCTCTAGCTCCAGCTCGAGCAACGGCACCGTCTCCAACAGCAACAAACCGTCATCGGCATTGGAGCAGGTGCAGGCACTCCAGTCTGCTCTACTGTCCTCTTCCGACCTCAACCCGCTCTCGGACCTTCTCACTCTCTCCAAGAAGCTCGCAAAAGTCGGTCAAGATAGCACAACGAAGGAAAGGAAGTATGCAGCAGTTGCACTTCACCGCGCAGCGCTTGTGCTGGTGAGGGCCATCAAGTCGCTCAGTGGCGAGGACAAGATTCCTTTCGACAAAGATGTGGATCAGGATGGATACCTGCTTTCGTACGGTGGCAAGAACAGCAGCAGTTCCGACACAGCGCTCTCGGCCAAAGCAAAGGAAGCACAGGTCAAAGTGGCAGACTGGATCAGGATGCGTTGGAACGAGACCATCGAGTTGCTGTGCGGCTTGCTTGCACACCACGTCGAGGGTCTGCGTCTCGAGGCTCTCCAGATGCTGGTGGAGCTGCAGACCGCTGCATCGTCTTCTCTGACACGTATCGCTGCTGCGGCTGCAGCTGCCAGGGCGCAAGCCAAGGCTGCATCGAGCAGCAGGAACGACGCATCCGAGCCAGTCTCAAGCAACCTTGCCTTCTGGGCTCAGTCTCCCTGGCGTGCACTGTGCCTCGCACTCATCGCCGGTCCTCCGAGCCTGGCCAAGCTTGGCAACGGTGACGCAGGCACACGATACCAAGTGGCTCGAGTCGAGTCAGGCGTGCCGGAGGATGTCAGGGACAAGTTTGTGCAAAGCGGATTGGACGAGTACGACGACGTTCGTTTTGCTACCTTGCGCGAGATCAGCCTGGCTCTGCGCAAGCCACCGCCGAGCATCGCGGGCAGCACTCAGCTCAGAGCACACACCTTGGCGCTGCTCATTCAGCTGGCAGCAGTTCCGACGAGCGGCGAGGATCTCAACAACTTTTTGGTCGACGAGCTCTCGATCCCGCCTTTGGGCACCGCGGGCAAGAAGAAGAAAAAGAAGACGGCAGGCAGCAGTGCAAACGGAAAGAAGCTCTCGGTTGTCGATGATGGTGACTTGGATGCGGAAGACGGGCAAGACGACGACGACGACGACGACGACGACGACATGGCCGGCTGGTTCTCTGACTCTGGCGACGAGGGCGAGCCTCGAGCAGGAGCCACAGCGAGCGAGCAGCGTCGAGCAGCAGACAAGAAGGCCGTTGGCGGTCTGGGTGCCGCCGCTCGTTCTGCCAGCGCCAAGAAGCGCAAAGCGAGAACATTCCACGAATCGGTGCATCACATGGGTGCTCAACGCGCCGCCTTCTCCACCGCCTGGCTCGACCTCGTCCTTCCGCGGCGCCAGACGGAAGAGTCGGCCGCGGCGGCAGGTGTCGCCAAAGGCTCGCTCATCGGTGGCGAGCTCAGCCTCGCAGCCACACACGAAGTGCTCGTCCGCCTGCACGCCCAGATCCTGCCGCACCTCACCAAGCCCACCATGCTGCACGACTTCCTCGTATCCTGCCTGAACTCGCGCGGTGCAACGGCCCTTCTGGCGCTCAACGCCATCTTCACACTGGTCACAAAGCACAACCTGGACTACCCGCAATTCTACACGCGGCTCTATGCAATGCTCGACGCGTCGGTGCTGCACATGAAGTACCGCGCGCGCTTCCTGCGGTTGCTCGAGACGTTCCTGTCGTCGACGCATCTCTCGTCGGCGCTGGTGGCGAGCTTTGCCAAGCGCTTGTCGCGGCTCAGCCTGCGTGCGCCGCCAGCGGCCATCGCATCCGTTGTGCCGCTGGTGTACAACCTGCTCAAGCGCCACCCGCGATGCATGGCGCTGGTGCACAAGGAGTGGGACGGCGACCGGCTCAACATCGGGCCAGCGGGAATCGAGGACCCCTTTGATCCTAACGAGAAAGACCCGCTCAAGACGCACGCGCTGGAGAGCTCGTTGTGGGAGCTGGCGAGTTTCGGCGCTGCGGCGATGGCGCGCGGCAACAGCGGCGGGCCTGCGATGGGTGCTGAGGAAGGCAGCGTCTTGCCCGGCGAAGCGCACTTTTTGGGCAGCGTGACGGGTCTGGCGCGTATCTTTGCCGAGCCCTTTACGCGCGAGGGCTACAGCCTGGACGACTTTCTCGACATCACGTACGGCACGCTGTTCGAGACCGAGACGAGAAAGACGCTCAACAAGCCGGTGACCAAACCGGGCGAAGCGCCGCGACGACGAGCAGCGCCCGCGCTGGCGTACAGCTTGCCCGGCGGATTCGGCGCCGGTGGATCGACGGATACGACGGCGCACAACCGCGTCGACATCTTCCCCTCCGAGGCGGGTCGTGTGCGCGCGCAGAACTCGCTCGCCGCGGCCGAGAGGCAGGAGGAGCAAGAGGTGCAGCGCGAGCGGGAGGAGCGCAAGCGCAAGCTGGGCGATGAGGGCGTGGATGACGAGGACGAGGATGAGCGCGAGGCGAGGGAGGCGATCGAGGAGCTCAAGCGCGTAGAGCGGGCCAAGAAGCGCAAGGTGGATCAAACGGGCACGCATGACGTTTGTGCGATGCTGTTCAGCTTTGCTTAGCATTGCTTTCATTGTGAATGAAGATTCTTCTTGATCGACGGTGTGATGGATACGATGAGCTCGACGTGTGGACAGCCCGAAAGAGCATCTCAGCCAGGCGAGCGGGTGAAAGGGGAGACAGCACTTGAAAAATGTCTCACGCACGGGCTTCGAGTCACTTGAGTCCAGAGCGAATGTGTCAACTGGCTCATCATCCGCGTCATTGTGATTCACAGGACCGTGCGAAGAGGCGTGAGAGTGGAGAGCCCTTCATCAACACCAAGGGGGGCGCTGCTGCTGCGCAGTTTTTCGAGTGAAATGTGACTTTGCAGAGTCAAAGGCGATTGTTGTTTTGCGGTCGCCATGCATCAGACCCCACTGTTGCTGTGCATTTTGGTGGGGGGAGAAAGAGAGGCCATGGCTCAGTTTTCGAAGCCATAAGAACCTGACTCGCCCTTTGCTCCTTTGTTCTCTTCTCTTCTTCCAACATCAGCCAGCCTCTTTGGCTTTTTGCCATTCCTCTCGTATCACCACATTCTCCTTCACCCTCGATTCCTTTCTCTTTTCGAGCAACACCTTTATCTGCTTTTCTTTTGCTGGATCGCCGCTTCGCAGTGGCGATTGCGCGCGCATATCCACCATGGCGTCCATGGGCGATCCAGCAGCGGCGATGTTCCTCCAGGAGTTCTTCGCGTCCCTGATGGCGGGTACTCCCGCCTCCTATTCCATGGGTCACGGTGCCGCACCATCCGGCTACGGCGGGCCTCCTCCCGATCCAGTCTACTACCCCACCGGCCACGCTGCGCACGCTACGCACGCTGCGCACGCTGCGCACGCTACGCACGCTGCGCACGCTGCGCACGCCCAATCCATAAAACGCTCGCACGCCGAGGGCATGGCCAAGCACCTCCTCATGCAACACCCGCCCGAGCTCACGCTCGAAGAAGCCCTCGCGCCCATCCCCGCCAAGCTGCCCCTGCTCCCTCTTTACGCGCTCACCCCGCGCCAAGCCACGCAGCATATGAACCTAAAGAACCTCTTTTTCGCTCACAAGACTCGCCAGTTCCGCGTCGAGCTCGAGCAGTACGACGACGATATCGTGGGGCGCAAAGAGGCCATGATCAAGTTTGGCATATTCGTAGCCACGTCGCTCTTTGGCCCCGACTGGGACCCGTCGACGCGCCTGCAGTCCAAGGCGACACCGAGCACCATCTATTCGGACCACTATGTGTACGATGATGGCTACCGTCATGGGCAGCCGCCTCCTGGAAATCTGTGCGCACACCATGCGGCCGAGGCGGCGAACAAAACATCAGGCTACACACCTGGTTCCGTCATGCAGGCTAAGCTGCAAAAGCCAGTCGGCGAGCTGGCCGAAGAGAACATGACCGCCGCCTCTCGAAAGCAGGCTAAGGACGACCTGCTCTGGGAACTGCTGCGCTGGGACTCGACGCTCACGAGATTGCAAGCTCTCGTCGGACAGGAGGAGCTGCTCGACGAATATGGTATTGACGATTACGACGCCTACGCCTACCTCGACGGCGACTCGGATGACTGCGACGATCCGTACGGCTACATGGACTGGTACAATGCTACTTATCCCTACAACGCCAAAAACCCCGAGTCGTACGTTCCGTACACCGAGGAGGTGTTCAAAGACTACGACACATACCTCGATTTTGTCACAAAGATGAGGAGAATGGAGATGGCTAGCGCTAGGGAGGCGAGCAAGGAGTTTGCAGAGGAGCTCTCGGAGAATCTTGGGTTCTTGTCTGGATTCTTACCGAGGAAGAAGAGGCGGAGCAACAAGGGCAAGTCCAAAAAGAAAGCCTCGACTGCAAAGGACGATGGTGATGGGCAGAGCAAGAACGGGAGCAAGGAAGCTGTCAAGAACGAGAAGGGTAAGAAGAAGCTCGAAACGACGGACCATAGCGCTGCAGCTTCGCAGACGAGCGGCGACCCTGCTGCTGCTGCTGCTGCTGCTGCTGCTGCTGCTGCCCCTGGCCCTGCTCGCGCCAAAACGGACATCTTCAAGAGCAAAGCTCAGCTCAACACACCGCAGAAGCCTTTCTCTTCGCTTCCAATCTTCAAGAGCCCGCTCCACGCAAGCTCCCCTCTCGGCACAAAGTCGTCGCCATCCTTGCTGACCACCGCCTCGGTCGGTCTCAACCTTGCCAGACCTGCCGCTACCATTGGAGGCTACAGTCACACGTCTCCGAAACCTGCCCCCGCCGCCACCACTGGCACAACTACCACCAAAAAGGGCTTCAGCTTTACTTTCCCGCAGAGCCCTGTGAAGTCGAGCTTGCCGAAGAACAAGGGTCCCTCAGCCGAGGAGCTGAGGCGCGACTTCCTGCTCAAATCGGAGGCTGTTCTCGCCAAGATGAAGGCTAATGCAGAGAAGCAGCAAGGTGCGCAAAAGGGAAGAGCAGCAGCAGCACCTGGCGCAGGCAGCGGCTTGGATTCTGCGATCAACGGTGGCGGCACGTTCAAGGGAAAGCACAAGGAGTCCAACGAATTCAAGGCGGCTACTGGCGGGCCTGGCAAACCAAAGGCGACTACTGCCTCACCTGCAAGGGACTCCACTCCGAGGGCCAAGTCGCCTGAACCTGCTCCTGGCGAGCGGAAGGTCATCTATCAGCATCAGCCGCCCAAGCCACCTGCTCCGAAGCGCAAGAAGGCGGTCAGTCACAGTTCGAGCGATACGATCCCCATGGCGGCCGCAACCGACCCGGGCGCCATCTCGAAGCCGGTCAAGAAGAAGCTTCACCCAGCACCGGCTGCAGCGTCTTGGTCGACCCAGACCAAAACCAGCGGCTCTGCTCCCGGCACCACTGCTGGCGGTACGACTAGCGAGCAACACACTGCGACCACAAGCAACGGTGCCAGTGCGAGCAGCAAGGCGATCAACCCCAAGCCGAGCGCAGTGGCTGGCTCCACACACACGCATCCCAAGCCGAAGGGAATCAAGTACGAAATGATGGTGTACAAAAAGCCTTACCTGCCCAGCAAGAGGCCGCAGCGCGACTGCTGGCATGGGCGCATGGTGCTGTAGCGAGAGGGAGCGGGGGAGCGATTGATCGCTGGCGTTTGTTGATGTGCAATGTGAATTGGGTTCTCTTGTGTTTTGCGTGTCAAGGTGCGATGACGAACGAGGTGAGTTGAGTGGGCGTCGAGCGTTGTGCCGCGCAGTCAGTAATGCTGATGCGGGACGAGATGGAGTTGAAGCGGGTTTAGAGCAAGGTTGTTCACGACACTCTCACGCCAGTTTTCTCACTTGCTGCAGTCACACAAATGACATGTCATTCACACTGGGCTCGCTACGACCGCCAAACCATGTCAATCCACGCACAACAGACGCTGGTGTAGAGTACACGATCTCGTCTCACTTCTGCGCCGCACCCGCTGCCGCACCTCCCGCACCCCCTGCACCCGGCGCCGCCACCACACCGACCTTCGTCCTGGGCGGGGCGATCGGCACAGCGCCTGGGAACGGCACCCTCAAATTCCAATTCCTCTCCAGATGCAGCTGCACGTCTCTCACCTCCAACTTGTCCGCCTTTCTATGCTTTGCCAACCTGCACGCCATGGCGGTGACGCTGTCGATAAACTCGTCCGCCAGCTCGAGCAGCAGATCTTCGACGGCGCCGGTGAGTTTTTCGTTCGAGTCGAGTTCGCTGATCAGGTCCGAGATCTTGCGTTTCGCCAACAGTGTGTTCGTCCCCGCTCCAGTGCTGCTGGACGTGGTCGGGGCGGCGGGTGTGAAGGGCGAGCTGGGCACCGCTGCCGCAGCGGACGAGTGGAGTGCCGCGGACGCCGTCACAGCCGCCGCGGCCGCTACGTCTTGCTCGGGCAAACCGAGCAGCTCGTCCGCCGTGCCCGTGTGCGGTTTGGCGGGTAGCCCGAGCAGCTCGTCCAGCGCCGCATCGCCCGCCGGCTCGCCACTCAGCACAGCGGGCCGCGCAAGCACCGCAGGCGTCCCAATCACGGGCGTTACACCGAGGCCCTGCGTCATGCTCGCGCGTGGCCCGGAGGTGTTCGGGTAAGGCTCAGGTGCGGTGCTCGTGGATACGTTGAGCGTTTGCGGGATCGCGACGTTGGCGTAGGATGCCGCGGCTGCGGACATGGCGGTTACGGGGGGTTGGTTGATCGAGGAGGGTGTGGGGGTCAATGTGCCGGATGCTCCGGCGGGGGCAGCGGCAGCAGCGGTGGTGGCGGTGGGTGCGGTGCCTGGTGCGGTAGGGGGCGCGAGGGCACCGGGAGCGTCCGGCCTGGCGCCTGGTGCTCCTCCAGGTGGTCCCGCGGCAGGGATAGCAGCGGCGGGGGTAGCAGGCGTCGGAGCACCCACTCCGCCAGCAGGGCCAGGAGTCGCCGCACCTGTAGCAGTGGAAGACTTGGCCGCACCCGCACCTCCAGGAGCAGGCGACGCATTCGCAGCTGCAGCCGCCGCCGCCGCCGCCGCAGCAGCAGCAGCAGCAGCAGCAGCTTTGCCCTTGGCACCCTTCGCAGCCTTGGCCTCCTTGGCCTCCTTCTCCTTCCTCTCCTTCTCCTCCTTCTCTTTCGCCTCCTTTTCCTTTTTCTGCGCGGCTTTGCTCTTGGCTGGCGCCTTGGGCGTCGCTTTCGCCTGTGTCTTGGGCGTACTCGTCGCCGAAGCGGCTGCCGCAATCCCAGCTGCAGGCGTGGCGGGCGTCGTCGCCGAAACCGGCGCAGGAGGAGGCGCGGGACTCGCCGTCTGCTGCTGCTGCTGTTGCTGTGGCGTCGCTGCAGCGATGGGAGTCGGTGCTGCTCCATTGTTGATCTGCGGCATCTGTTGCTGTTGCTGCTGTCCGAGCTGCTGCTGTTGCTGCCTAAAACTCTCTCTAACAATCTGAATCTGCTTGGCCAGCGCAGCCTGCTGGTTCCTCGACTCCTGCAGCGCATTCTGGATCTGCTGCCTCTCCTCCGGCTTGTGGTTCGGATTGTTCAGCGCACTCTCGAGCGCCTGCACCTTCATCCTCAGCGGTTGGGCGATGCGGTTGAACTGCTCCAGAAGCGCCTGCTCCGTCTGCGGGATTTGCGGTTGTCCCGGCGCACCTGGCACCTGGGGTGGACGGGCGAGTGCGGGATTCTGCTGCTGTTGCTGCTGTTGGGCGTTGCGCTGCTGTTGCTGGAGCTGCTGTTGGAGCGCTGCTGCCATCTGTTGTTGCTGTTGCAGATTGGGTTGGCCCTGCTGTTGAGGTTGCTGGGGCGGACGAGGCTGTTGCTGCATGAGCGCTTGTTGCTGCTGCTGCTGCTGCTGCTGCTGCTGCTGTTGCTGCTGCGGTGGTCGAATCTGCTGCTGCTGCTGAGCTTGCTGCTGCTGCTGAGCTTGCTGCTGCTGCTGTTGCTGCTGAGCCTGCTGATGCGCCCCAATAAACGCCTTCAACTGAGCCAGCTGCTCCGGACTCATCCTTCCCTCCCTCGCCGCCTGGAACAACGCAGCCAGACCCTGCGGGTTGTTCTGCACCAACGCCTGCAACGCCTGCAAGCTCGCCGCCTGCAAGCTCGCCGCCTGCTGCTGAGGCTGCTGCTGCTGTTGCTGGGCCTGCTGTTGCGGCTGCTGAGACGACTGACCCTGCTGCTGGGCCTGCTGCTGAGCGAGCGCCTGAGCATGCATCGCCTGGAGCTGCTGCTGCTGGAGCAAAGCCGCCTTGTACTGCGCGGCCTGCGCGGCGTTCTGCGGTTGACCTTGCCCGCCGGGTTGGCCGGGCTGCTGACCTTGCTGTCCTTGGTTGTTCATCGTGCTCGCTGCAACCGAAGGGGGGAAAAAAAAAGGACGGATGGACGATGGAAGGTAAAGAAGTGTGGATGCGCGGGAAGAGAGAGTGGATGCAGGACGTGCAGCGAGAAGCGCGATCCGCTCGTTCGCTGTCCGAATTCCTTCGCTCGCTCATCGGGAACGTGTGAATCTCACCCGGATCGCCGATTACTAAAAAACTTAACAAAACGAAAATTGCCGCAACAGCTCTGCTCTGTCCTTCGTAATCTCATACATGCATGTAGGCTCAGCCTCAAGACTGCGACACAGACTTGATGCCGACATGCGTCTGCTTTCTACATTGCACAATGAATGCACCTCTAATTGAAAGCTCAAGACACCAACCCAATCACGACCGCCACCCACCCATCCGGCCCCACCAACGCGCTCCCCAACCACGCAATCTCTGCATCCAACGGCATCCTCACGCCCTGCACCAGCGCATACGCCAGCGGCGGCGCCTGCGCCTGGAAACTGCTGAAGCTCGGAGGCGGAGGGAACAGCAGCGGGAACAGTGCCGACAGCACCGCGCCCAGCGTATTCGCTCTGCCGTCCTCGAGCGTGGGCGGCACGGGTTCTTGCACGATGGGTGCGTTGTCCGGTAGGAAGATGCGGATGGGGATGCTGCGCACCGCACTGGCTGCGCTGGGTGTCGCTGTGCCGGTGGTGGCTGAGGGTGTGTCGGACGATGTGGTGCTGGTGATGGTCGAGACGGTGCTGGGCGCGAGACTGGCTTGCGACTCGTTGGGCTGTGTTGTGAGGCTGCGTTGGACGGGCGGAGCTGTGCGGTCTTCTTGCGTGCCGCCGAGGTTGAGAGATACTGTGCGCGAGGCGATCGGAGACCGACCCACCGACGTTGCACCGGCATGGCTCGCATCGAAACTGGACACGCTTGCGTTGGGGACAAGCTTGTTGGCAATGCTCCAAAACACATCGTAGTCGTGCGACACTATACCATCCCAAAGCGTGTCCTGCTCCTGCTTGCGCAGGTTGACCACTTTCTTTGTGGATCCGTAGCGCACAAAGTCGGCCTCCTTGATCATCGACATGAACGACGTCTTGCACGACTCCAAGCCTGAGTTGCTGTGGAGTCGATCCGCCGGTGGTTTGGACAGCCGCAGCCGGATATTCCATGGCAGCCTCGATGGTTGGGCTGCGGACATGGCCGCACCATCGAGACCGCCTTGTGTGAGTGAAGGCGTTTCGGAACGCAACGACCCCAGGCCCGAAGTGGTCGTCGCTGTCGACTGATATGCGATGGCAGTGCGAGCCGGGTTTGAGGTGTGATAATCGTAAAGCAAGCCGATCTGCCAGTGCCATCGGAGCGGCTGGCCTTCGTATTCGAACCAGAGCTCCTTTTCGTTGAGCACGTTGAGTGCGGGCTGTTCCAGAACCAAATCGAGCAGATTCTTCTTGACTTCAGCTACGATGAGAGGGAGGTAGCTGATACGAGGCACAACGAGGTACGTCGAGTCAATCGTAGCGTCCGAGCCTGGTGGCAGCTCAGCGGGATCGATCGAGACACATATCGGAATGGTGCCTTCCCAGACGAGCTTTCGAAACGCTGAAGTTGCATGTGCTGTCGAAGCCGGAGAGAAAGGAGAGCTGTGCTGAAAGGATATCGATGCAGGTGAAGCGGTGGCATATGGCGACGATGGCAAGATATTTGAAGCGGGGCTAGCTGCCCCGAAGGATCCGTGACCAAGGAGCGGTGTCGATGTGGTTGATGCTGACGAGAAAGGTACCGCAGAGGACGAGGAGGATGGATAGTTGCCAGCCGAAGCTGAACGTTGCTGCGAGGTGGCCAGCGGTGGCTGATTCATGGTCGCTATGCCGAGTAGCCTGGATGCGCCGTACAGACGATAGTCTTGGGTGATGATGATGGTTGAAGGTCAAGGTCAAGGTGTCCGTTGATGATTCAGCAGCAACCAACACCCGCGCAGCTCAGTTGAATTTTGACCTGTCCAAGTCCAACCAACACTCGGCGCGTCCAAGACCCTGATTTTTCGGAAGCAGCTTTTCAGCACGCCCGGCTCGTGCTCAGCACATCTCGCTCCTGCACTCCTTCTCACAAGACTCTAGACAGACAGCATCTCAGTGACGAAGAAATCAGATCAGCATCCTTCATGCAAAGGTTTACATTGCCTTGCACTCAAAGCAAGACAATCATGCTCGCCACTGGTGAGGGTGCAGACAATTGTGAAAGGCAAGGAAAGAGGAGCAAACGTCAGGATGAGAACCAAGCATCTTGTGCGACGATCTCGCAACTCTCGCTCCACACTTACAGTGATGTTCGGCGTATCCGTCCGGAACCGTTGCGTTACAGTGCTCTTCTCCAAGCTCGTATCAAGACCCATCCTGTGGCTCAACAGACCCGCATGTGCGATCATGATGCCGTTATCGATGCAGAACCTTTCATCGGTGGCAAAAACGCTGCCGCCGCGCTCGCTGGCCATGACGCCCATCATGTGTTGCAGTCGCTGGTTGCTCCCTACTCCACCCACGATGAGCACCTCCTTAGAGCCAATGTGTGCCATGGCGCGTTCGGTAATCTCGACGAGCATGGAAAAGATGTGTTCCTGCAACGAGAAGCACAGGTCGGCGGGTGTGATGGTATCGACAGACGCATCAAGCTGCGAGACACCCGATTGGGACACGTCGACGTCGGCATCCGTTAGAGGCTTTTGCGAGTCATCGACTACCTCAGCTGCTGGTGCCGAGGTGTCATCGGCCATGTTGACAATGTGCTTCCCGCCGCCTTCTCCCGTCCACACTTCACCATTGGCCAGGCTTCCGACTGCTGCGCCGTCAGTGTGTTCAACGCGCGGGTTCGGCTTGAAGCGCTTGTCGCGCGTGTACGCCTCTGTGGCGCTGAGGATACCGGCCAAGCTGACATCCATTCCCTTGGTGGTGTACGGCAGGGGCACGAGCTTTGTTCCCTTTCTGGCTTCCTTTTCGATGTTCTGTCCCGGGCTCGGATCGTTGCTGAGTCCAATGACTCTTGCAAATCTGTCCAGGCAGTTGCCCACCGCAATGTCGAGCGTTTCGCCAAAGATCCTGTACTTTTGCGCAGAGTAGGCGATCACCTGTGTGTTGCCGCCGGAGACGTAGAGCACGACGGGGCTGTGTGCGCCCGTGATGATCCTGCCCATCTCGATGTGACCCACACAGTGGTTGACGCCGACCAGCGGCTTGTTGTACATGAGCGCAAGCGTACGAGCTACGACAGCGACGCTCTGGAGCGGAGCACCCATTCCCGGTCCCTTGGTGTAACAGATGCAGTCGACATCGGCGAGCGACTTGATGCCAGAGCGGCGGACGGCTTCCGAGGTGACGCGGATGATCCACTCCTTGTGGTGCTTGGCGGTATCGCTCGGCTGGAAACCGGAGCCGGGTGGAGTGACGTAGGTGTGTCGCACGTTTGATAGGATCTCTACTTGGCCTACGGAGCGAGACGAGATGGAAGAAGGCGCAGAAGATGAGGAGGAAGAGGGTGCGGCAGGGTCGAAGGGCTTATGCAGCACAATACCGGCACCGAGCTTGTTGGCGCTTCCTTCGAGACCGAGAGCCAGGTATGGCCTGGTTGGGTATGGCAGAGGGTCTGGCTTTCGTAGGCGCGAGGGCATCGTAACACTGCGGCTTGTGATTGATGGTTGAGTCCTGGCAAATCTGGTTGGAGGAGAAAGCTCGAGTTGGTCCTGATGGAAGAGCAGGATTTCTAATCTGCCGTTCTGACTCCGAGATCCGATGTTTCGGCCAAATTTTTTCGAAAAGGTGCGAAGAACGACACACCCCTGAAGTCCACTCAACTCGAGCAGCACTCTTCTTTGTGGCAAAAGGCGGCAAAGCCTTCCGATACAGTCTAACCTCCCTATCATCACTCCTCTGCTCACATCGGCAGACCCGACTTCGCCATGCCGTGTCCACAGCCAGACGATCCGATACGGTCTGTCGTTGCGGCTGACCCGACCCAGGTCACCACCTGCGTTCGATGCAAGACCAACCCAGCCATCGCCATCTTCCGCGACTCGATCTACTGCCAAGAGTGCGCACTCGCCGTCTTTTACCAAAAGGCAAAAGCAGGTCTCGAATACGCCCGCGGTGCCGGTCTAGCTAAGTACGTTGCAGCAGCAAAAGCTAACTCAGCAGCGGCAGCAGGTACTGGAACCGAATCGAATCAGGCTTCTTCATCATCCTCTGCATCTTCTCCAGCAGCCACCAACGGAGATCGAAGCAAGCGTGTCGCCAAGCAGATCAATAATGGAGGCGGCAACTCCGAAGTCAATGTGTCAGCCAACATTGCTGTTGCCTTTTCGGGTGGACCGAGTAGTAGAGCACTTCTGCGCACTGCGACGCAGTACTTCCGACCAGAGACTGCTTTTGTCAATCGCGATGCACGCAGAAGAAAGGCTAGCGGCGAGGATGCAGCAGATGCATCGTCTACAGCTGCAACTGAAAGGACACAGCCACCAGCAGGGAAGGCTCGGGCTGCAGGCAACTCAGCTGGGCGTTTCAACGAAGTGGGCAAGATTTATGTCGTTTACATCGACGACAGCGCCATCATTCCCGACGGTGTAGACCGTACAGAAGCGGCGCGTAGGATGGTCGAGGATGAAGGCTGTCCAGACTTGCACTTTGTCGGGCTCAAGCTCGGGGACATCTTCCGATCCACCAGCGAGGAAAGTGCCTTGGAGGGCATCCCATGGAAGTTGCTAGACGTCGACAGCCAGCAACTCTCCTCTACAGCGTCATCGGTCTCAGATCCAACACAAGCACTCAAGGACTTGTTTGCGTCGCTACACCCGGCCAACACTCCACGCACCGGCGCCTCCTCCGCCAGGACACGGGTGGAAGACCTGCACCGCATCCTCGTCTCTGCCCTCCTCCGCCGCACCGCCCAGCAGTACGACTGTGCAGCTCTGTTGCTCGGCGACACGGCGACCCGAGTCTCGATCCGCCTCATCGAAGACCTCGCAAAGGGAGCGGGCCACAAGCTGCCCGTCCAAGGCAGCTACGCAGCATGGATCGACGACCTGCTCGTCGTCCGCCCGTTCAAGACGCATCTCATTCAAGACGTCCTCTTCTACACCTCGGCGCTGGGGCTCGACCCGCTTCAGCCGGAACAACACGTCGTGCCACCCACCGTCTCCACCGCCGACGTGCTGGCCAACACCAACTCCAACGCACCCGCCATGGACAAGAGCTCCATCGCCAGGCTCACCGAGACGTTCATCCTCAACCTCGAAAAGGGCGTGCCGAGCACCGTCACCACTATCGGCAAGACAGGCAGCAAACTTGTGCTCAACGCACCCTCTGCCGAAGCAGCCGCCGAAAGCATTGTGTCTTCCGCATCGCATTCCACGAGTGCGTTTCAGAACGTGGGTCCCAGTGTGCCCCTTCGTTCCCGCGCGGGCGTGTCGGACAAGATGGCCGGTATGACCCTTGCGGATGCCAGCGAACCGAGGATTGGGTCAAGGGGCATCAAGCTCGCTCAGACGAGCGCGAGCTGTTTCCACTGGAGTACTGCGTCGGGGTGCGCGCTGTGCGGCATGCCGAGTCAGCATCCCAAAGCGCGACACTGGAAGAGGGACATCACCATCTCGAGCCTCGCCGAGACGGCGCCTAGTCAGCAGCCCACCACCGCGACGAGAGGCCGCAGTGCAAATGATGACGCAGAATGGATCGACTTGGCGGATCACCTGTGCTACGCCTGTCTGCTCGTCCTTGCTCCGCCTGTTGCGATTGGTGGTGAGCAAGAGCGTGGGGCTAAGTCGTTGCTCCCCGCATACGTGTTGCGGCATATTCGACGATCGGCCGGCGGGGAGGGCGTCAAGGGGCTAGATGCTGTTGGTCAGAGCAACTCAGAAAATGGCACTGCAGAGGACGAGCATGCCGCGCAGACCGGCCAACACGGCAACTGCGGGAGCCACAAGCCTGCACCACAGCCGCTCAACCGGTCGGAGATCAAAGCTCAGATCAACGAGTTCCTTCTCGATGACGCGTGATGGCTCGTCAGATCAGTCTGTTTAGACAAGCATGTACTCTATCATTAGAAAAGACTTTTCACTAAGCACATGCACATGTTGTAGACAGAGACACGGCAGTGAATTGCAGTCACAGTCGCGAGAACTGCACACGAGTGTTCAGCGTGTCCGCTCGAACAATGATTTGGGCATGAGCGACAAAGTCAGCATGTTGATCGGTGACGATTGACGGGCTGATCGGCACAGACGTAACCGGCAGTGACCAGCGCAGGTCTTTTCTCGTTGGTCCAGACAAAGTAACCGCTGCACGTCGAGAACTCGATGTTGGCGTTCTCGTGGGACGGCGCGATCTCGATCGTGTGCCTGTGCGTCTTGACGAATGCACTTTTGTCGGGCTCAGTTAGCCCCAAATTCTTCATCAATCCGTCAGGGAGGACGTAGGCTTCGGGTACACACCCCTGGTTTTCCTTGCCATCGGTCCACGTGTGGTCTCCGCGTCCTAGGTAAACGTGAGTGCAATGCCTTCCATTCAATACCTCCAGTGTAACCTCAATGTAGCTGCCATCAGACAGCACGAATTACATTGAGCATTGAGAGGGCGTTGACGAGTGTTTTGCGTACAGCAAGAGTGCTTATACGACGTTTACTGCTGTTTCCCAGGACCCTCGACAGTTGTAGAGGGGAAGCTTATAGATTCGCTTTTGGGGGCTCTGAAGGGGCTGTATATATACATGAGTGGCTGAGCAGGGCGCCGACTGCTCTAGTGCCTCTGTGGAATGCTATTGGTCGCCTGAAACTTGATATGAGGACAAAGGGGAGGAGGAGACAATGGTCGTGTACAAAGGGACGACGCATTGCGCTTTCGACCTCCGACCATCCCGGCTCTCGGCCGGAACACTGCCACGTTTCCGACGGTATCGCCCAGGGATCCGTGCCACAAAGAGTCTGAACCGGTACCTGTTGAGGGACCGTGCTATCCAGGAGGGAAACACTGGTACAGCCACGCCTGCCAGGGTTCACGTGAAGCATGTACTTTCCGGACTTCACAACGGTACTCGGTCCATCTGAGAGCACCACAAAGCCTGTCATGCGCCAAAAGGTGCCAGCAACAAGAGACGTGTCAGTTGTGCGTACTGTGGACTCCATTCATGGCAGGCGAAGCTTGTAACTGATAAGGCGGTCAGAGACTAGGTATAGGTGGGTCAGAGCTTGACAGAGCGAGGCAGACGAGGACGGTGGAAAGGAAGAAGTGGGTCGGTTCGAAGCGCGCATTGAATATAGTACGAGGGTCTGACGGGCTTGGTGGGCCACCGATGAGATCGCACAGGGAGCCCCACTCTGAGGGTGGGGAGGGAGGCTGATGGCGTTGGTGGGGTCGTGTGGATGGTTGGGCTGATCCCTGTCTCATTTGATCACTTTGCGCACCTTGCAATTGAAGGTTGTTTCCTGCTGCAGTCATGCTCACGATCACAGTCTCATTCAGTGGCACCGTTGCACTCAGCTTCCTTGATACGTGCCGCTCTGTTGTTTGTTCGAAATGAGGTTTGGCTTGACGGCTGGACCGGAGCCACTGAATCCCCCTGTCGCAGCCGAAGGATCCAAATATAAATAACGCACTCTTACCAAAGACCTTCTCGACCTACCGTTCTGCCTCCCCTTTCCCAACCTCTACCTGCATCTTCAGTCCTCAAGCCTCGTCCATCATGAAGCTCCAGAACGCTCTTCTCCCCCTCGTCGCCTTTGCCCTAATCTCGGCCGCGACCGTCTCTGCCGATGCTAATTGGCAACAGGACACGCCTAAAAAAAACTGGCACCAGTACTGCGAGACAGATGGTAAACTGCTCGACATGCCTCACGGCTGCTTTATAGCTGGCAATGCTTTTTACGAGAGGATCGATGAAGTGAGGTCCGACTTCAAAGGCTACCGGCACTTTGACGATAAAGCCAAGAACTTCAGTAAGTTTGCCATGGAGGTCCACAGTAGTTCAATCGTATTCAACTGACACGGCTCTTGTTGTCGTTGTTGTGGGTCATGGTGTTGGGTGCATGGAAGACTTTGCGATGCTGTATGAGGAGGGGAGTCCGGCGATCTTGAAGGCTGGGCCGTACACGATTGAACTGACCAAGGGTACCAAGCCCAATTGTCCAAAAGGCACCATCACAGGTCCTAGCGGTGATACGTCCTGGCCCCAGAACTACGAGTTTTGCGGCTCGAGCTTCTGGGTGCTCGACCCAAAACTGTGGACCTGAACGTCGTATGCTGTAGGCTCAGCCTTGCTGTCACGCAAGACACTCGTCGACATCAGCTCGGCGTTCCCTCTCTAAAAACTATATCTCGTCCTTGCAACTAGCAATTCTATCTGCGTCTGCACCAACTCAAGTTCGCTCAATAAGCAAGCAGGCAAGCAGTACTCCAACCCGGTCTTGAGACGACTCTGGCCAGCCAGCTGCCCGCCCTCCATGGACTCCAGTGTGAGAGAATGATGTATTCGTACCTCGTGATGCTCAGTTCTTGAGAAGTGAATCGTCACGCCCCGATTTATCTCTCATCGCAATACCCTGCATGGCTTCCTGGGCATCTTGCAGAGGATGTGCAAATGCTGCCTCCTCTGACGGGCCTTGCCAACATCGCAAGAGCATGCTCCGAGCTGGATCTAACTTTGTGCAAGGGCGAACTTGAGTCGATGCATTGCAAAGGAGGGCAGCACATTTCCAAGACTCCCTTCAACGGCGACACATTCGCCACCACTACTCACTTCGACCCTTGAAAAACGTTGCACCACCTCGAACGCTTCTCACTTCCACACCTCCTCCGGAACCTGCATCACCTCATCCTTGCACATGGTTTCCGTCTTGACGATCTCACCGTTCACGTGGTTGGAGACGACCACGTTGCCGCACTCAGCGCGGCCGGTTTCCAGCTCGAAATCGGGGGTGACCGTGATCGTGTAGTGTCCCGCGTCGATGTTTTGGTTGAAGCCGTCGACGATCACGACGAAAGCTATTCATCACCACGACAGCGACAACGGAAACGGATCCAGTTAGCGTGGTCACGAAATACGGGGAGGAGTGGCGAGCTGGGGCGGGCGACTCACCATCACGGTTCTCGTGCGACCGGTAGCCGCGAAAGTCCGACTTGTCCGTGATCTTGCTGAAGAAGGCTCGGTCGGTTGTCATGCACGCGTGCGGCTGGTCCAGCTGCGCACCGCCTTTGGAGCAGTAGTCTTTGTAGCTTTTGCCGTCTGAATCTGGGAGCCATTTAGCCGAGACGGCGCCTGCGGCGGAAAAGGCAAAAGCCAAGGTGACGAGGGCGTTGTGGATCTTCATGGTGGAGAGAGATGGAAGGGGAAGAGGCACAGTCGTCGATTGGACGAGCGTTTAAATAATGGATTACTCGAGTGCGCCAGAACGGTTCGTTCATGTCCTCTGGCATTGGATGAGATCGCCAAGACAGCACCCCTCAGTCAGTCGAGTAAGGTGTGGCGCTGACCGCCCACCGACTCGAGATGGAATGCAGCGCCCTCCCACCTACACCAGTCCAATTACCCGATTCAAACTGCGCTGCAGCCCAAACCCCTCCGTCCATCCATCCGCCAAATCTATCCGCTTCACTAAGGCGGCGCTCGATTCATCCCGTAGCCAGGGCTAGCGTTATCGCCGGGGCTGGAGGTCCAACCCGCGGTTTGCGCATTGGCAAATGCATTGGCATTGCCAGCAAAGGCGTTGGGCTGCTGAGTGCCTCCCACCTGTTGCTGGACGGGCAAGCCAGCGTTCCACATCTGGTTCATCAACCCAGCGGCTGCTGCTGCTGCGCCTCCTTGTCCTTGCTGTTGGCCCTGGGCACCGCTGATCGGTGAACTGTTCGACACCTGCCCCTGCATCGAATCCTGCTGGCGAGTGACAGCGGATCTGCCCAAGTCTGGGTATAGAGACAGATCGCTGCCTTCGAGACCAGGTTGGCCAGGTGCGCCGGGTGTGGCTCCCATGTCGCCATCGAACGGCCCGTCGAAAAAGTCGTTCGAGATTGCTCCTGTGCCTCCAAGGTTTGAGTCCGAGGCTTGCAGCTCATCAAGCACTTGTTGGAAGTTGTAGTCAGGGCCGATCCCATCGAGCTCATACTCGGGCTCGTTGTCGTCTTCCTCGTCCTCCTCGTATCCGTCGTCGTCCGCTTCCTCGTCCGAATCTTCGTCGTCCGAGTCCACATCTCGCTGGAACTGCTGCGCAAATGCCAAAGCACGGGTATCTTCGACCGACTCGAGTGCTTGCTCAAGTGCAATCTCAGCACGGCGCAGAGTATCTGTGGAGCGGCGACGATGATCGTCATCGGACTCTTCCAAATCCTTGTTGTGGTCAAGATCCTCAAGTCCGAGACGCTTGCCGACGTCTTTTGCGGTGAACGTTTGTTCCCTTTGCAGCTCGAGCGAGTCGGGGGAGCCCTCTCTCTCTTGGCGGACGAGCGGATCGCCGTACGTCACGCTGTCGAACGACACGCCGCCATCAGCATTAGCCGAGACGCCAGTCTGGCTGCCACCAACTGGCTGCTGGCGTGGTTGTTGCTGTTGCTGCTGCAGCTGCTGCGACCCGTCGCCAAGAACATTCATTTGACGCAGCACGGCCTCGTCCACGGTCTGTCCTTGCCCGATGAAGCCATTGTTCGACGGAATGCGGGCAACTCCAGCTTGATTGCGCTGAGCCACGTTGCCTTCCATGAATCTGGTCTCGTTCGAGCCGCCCGCAGCGATCGTAGCTTCACGTTGAAAGTCGCCGGCCCACTGTTGATGTGAGAGCGGCAGAGAGGCGAGCAGCTGGTTGACCTCGTCCGTCTGAAGCCCCGAATCTGGAATGCTGCTGAGATCCCAGTCGACGTTCCACTGTGCAGCGTCGCCTGAGGCTGCAGAGAATGGATCGGCAAAGTCTTGCATTCGGCCAATCATGAACTGACTGTCAAGATTCGCTTGCTGGTCGCTGTGTGATTTAGGATCCGCTTGGTGAGCTTGTTGCTGCTGAGCAAACGGATTGGCGACGGCCGACGACCTGCGGGACCCTGTGGCCGAAGAAGCAGAGGAATCGGATGCACCTCCAATCCCGGGAATCATCATGGCGGCCGAGCCTGGATGTGGTGGTGAAGTGTACCCGGACTGGTTTGCAAATCCAAAGCCCGTTCCATAGATGGGCTGCTGGCCTCCGAAAAGGCTGCCAGAGACAGACGAAGCCACGCCAGTACCGGACATGTCGCTAGCGCTCGAGCTGTAGGCTGACCATGACGAAGGTTGTACGCCAGCGGCCCGCTGGTTGTCAATTTCCATGGAAGCACTCTCGGGCAAGACGTTTTGACCGCCAGGATTGAGCCAGGCCAGCACATCTTGCTGAACGCCGTAGTCTGTATGTCCCAGAGGTGAGAGCCGAGCGTCTGACTGAACGGGCACGGCACGGCCAGCCGGCGAGTGGTGCTGACTGGAAGACTGCGATTGGGGTCTCGAGTGCGGATTAGATTGCGATGATCCGTGCGCGTGGCCGTGCATGTGGTGGAGATGACCGTGAACGGAAGGCAGACGTTCGAGGGCCGAGTTCTTGCCGGTACGCGAAGCGTGACTTCTCCTCTTGTGGCTGACGCCGTCGTGGCTGATCTGCTTGCCGGCTTGCCGACGGGCATCGTCTGCCGAGGCGGCCTTGGTATGAGCGGCCAGCTTCTGGTGCTGCAAGTGCTGAAGCTGCTGCTGCTGCTGGTGGGCAAAGTCGCTCTCGCTGGCGCTGGGTGGAGTGGCTCGCTCATGGACGCTGCTGGTCTCTGAACTGGTGCCGGGACCTTCCAGACTGGCCTGCTGGAGCTGCTCGAACAGGCTGCGTATCGACTGACCCGTTACCATATCGGACGCGCGCAGCGGCACGCCCGCACCGGGAAGAGGTGCGGTATTGGACGAGAGGAAAGGTGGCCTCGACTGCAACGACGAGTTTTGCTGATGCTGTTGCTGCTGCTGCTGCTGCTGCTGCTGCTGTTGCTGCTGCTGCAACGCGAGGGCTTGACCGAAACTCAGACGCTCTCCGTGGTTTGCCTGAGCTGACATGTGGTGTGGGAAGCTGTGGCCCACCGAGTTGGAGCGGCCGAGCGCGCTGCTGGCACCGCTGGGAGGGCCAGACAAGACGGGCTCGGCACCGCCACCATCGGTGAGATTGCCGTGATCGGTAAAGTAGCTATAGTCGGTGAGGTTGCCGTGATCGGTGAGATGACCATCGCTGGTGGTATCGCTCAAAGGATACTCTGAGCTGTGCCAAGCGCCTTCAGAAAGGCTGTGATCTGAAAGCGTGCCCGACAGTGGGCCTGACCTGGCTGCATGACCTTGGCCTGGTTTGGCGGCACTAGGACCGCGATCTTTTCGTGCCTTGGAGGGACGTGGCTTGAAGCCAGCTCTCTCGTAGTCTTCTGGAAAGGCGTTTCGAAAACGATCGCGCAGATCGATAGCTCGTCTCTGGCCGTTGAAGATGGGATTCTTGGCAATTAGAGCCCAATGCGAGCCATACTGCTGATAGCCGGCACGAAGCGCAGCATCCTCTTCGGGGGTGAACGGACGCCTCTCCTTGGCCTTGCCCTTCTCGAAAATGCTCTTTCCTTCGGCATCGCGACCTCGAACTGCCTTGCTGAGATGCGTCTTTGCGTTGGGATACATCTCGTGGTAGGCATCGGGAAAGTAGGTTCGGAAGCGATCCTTGAGATCGCCTGCGGTTCTGTCGGAAAAGAGACTCGAGAGCTCTGGATCCGAAAGGATCTTTTTCCAGTTTCCTACGCCATGCTTGTTGCAGCCGTCGACGAGCGCCTGCGTTTCCTCGGCAGACCACCTGTGTTTCTGGTTTCGGTGTCCTTCCGAAGGTTTGCGGCCTAGTGCGGATGGTCGACGTGAGCCTGCTGTGGAAGTGGAAGCTGCGCTTGCGTCGAGATTCGGGTCACCCGATGCTGACTGTGCACTGCTCGACTGGTAGCCTGATCCTGGCTGATCGACGGATGCTGGCGCTGATAAGGGTGATTGGCTTGCGGTGCCGAAGCGCTGCTGCTGTGATGCTAGCAACAACTGCGTAGCATCTTGTGATGGCTCTGACTTGATATCGGTGGATGGGGCGCTGTGAGACGGGCTCTGCTTGAAGGCCGTCTGCTGCTGCTGAGATGGCGATTGCGACTGCATGATCGATCGATTGATCTGGCGTTGCTGCCCTTGATGAGAATTGGGGCTAAGACAGGCAAGGCCACTGGAATCAGTGTCGAGCTGCTGAGGCTCTGTCGAGGACGGGTTGGTTGCGCTACGCGCGGATGGGCGTGTCTACAAAAGGGCGTGTGAATGCATTTGTCACTCGCTATCCGCCCCACCACTAGTTGCTGATATGTGATTGTGCTGTTCCGGAGTAATCCGTGCGACGTTGATGCTGTTGGTGGTGCGATGGAGCGAAGAAAGTTGCAGGCGGATGTCAACAGCAAGCTTGATCTTGACTTTCACCGAGAAGCTCGAAGCGACATCAGAAGAAGATGCCTCGAATCGATGTTGGCTAAAATTTAGCGCACCGCAAGCACTCACACACACACACACTCTGCAGCGCGGCATCTGCTTCTCAGCACAAAAGATGAGCCGACGCCTTTTTTTTTTTTTTTTTTTTTTTTTTTTTTTTGCAGTC
Organism: Sporisorium sorghi; assembly: GCA_023212695.1. Taxonomy (NCBI): domain Eukaryota; kingdom Fungi; phylum Basidiomycota; class Ustilaginomycetes; order Ustilaginales; family Ustilaginaceae; genus Sporisorium; species Sporisorium sorghi. The sequence continues at coordinate 37,059 of JALCCG010000128.1, read as the reverse complement.
TCAGGGTCGTCGACGGCCAATGGTCAGCCATGCCATGCCTCGCCTCGCCTCGCCTCGCCTCGCCTCGCTCCTTGCGCCGAAAACTTGACTGTGGTCTGCAGCCTCAGGAGAAAAAGGCGAAATCTGGCGAAAGAATCCCCACCAGCTGAGGCTGTGACTTAACAAAATCCAAATTTTTTGATGGCACCGCAGCTGAGATCTCAAACGTCTCTCTCTCTCTCTGATACGCTCACCACACTCGGCCCTCTTGCCGCTCGTTCGGCTGCGCTGTTCGACGGAGAGAAGTGGCGACTTGGACGAGCTGAGCTTCAAAAGGCGTCCTTCACGGTGACTTGGTCCAGCTTCGGCCCGCTCGCTCTCTTCGACGTCCTCTTTCGTGATTGACCGATTCGGGCTCGACTAGCTTCATATCATCCCAACTTTGACACTTGACTCTCACGCTCCTCCGAACATCGAATCGGAAGCGGAACTCAATGCAGCTTCCGGCAACTGTCACGCCGACCGCCTCGTCGAGATATCGAGATGAACTGATTTCACCGTTGCCTCGGGACAAAAACATCAGCTGGGCTTTTTGGGCCATCTTGACCGGCCTTTACAGCTTTGACCCCTTTGTTCCTGCTCAGGTTGCCACTGGTGGTCTCTGTATCTCGAGATCCGAACTAAGCACTCGGTCTTGAACGATGAACCCACCAAGCCCTGCGCTTTTGCCAGCAACGCTTGACCAATCCCTGCTGACGACCCGTCATATCTTCGTGTGCGGAGGGCTCAGCCGCCACAGCCGCTCGCTAGCGGCCCGGCTCAGTCGAGTCCACGTCAGGCTCAAACATTTATATAGTGAGCTTTAGCCGGACACTATCGTGCAGATTTTCGTGCTCGCCGTCTCCCGATTCGCTCTCTCTTCATCACCCTTTGCCGGACAACAATCCTTCTTTGCATCCTCATCTTCGAAGCGTCTCACACCTACAATGGGCACACTGCCATCCTGGCTGATGAGCATCGTCACGTGGGCCGTGCCCGACTTCTACGACAAGAAGCGGTACGATCGTACGAATGCTTGGTTCAGCGTCGCCACCCTTCCCTTGCTGCTGCTGCAGATCCACCTGCTCATCCGGTATGACCCCAAGTCAACATGGTTGTGGAGGGCGTCTCTCATCCCGATCATCTCGCTGCTGGCCCTCAGGTCGGCATTCGGCTTCTACTATGCGGTGGAGCAAAACACGGGGCAGCTGGAAGGACGGGGTCAGTCCTTCAACGCGAGTCTCGGCTGCGCTGCCGTCGTCAGCATCATCCGCTCGCTCGAGTACGGGGTTGCTCTTCAACGGCCTCGCTTCAAAGTGCGCAAACCACAGTCGAGCAAGGCTGCCAACGGCATCGACAAGGCTGCTAGCCCGGCGAAGATGCCGCTCTTCTTCCCGGGCACGCGGTGGCCGCTCGAGCTCGATCTGCTGCTCAACGTCAGGGCGTTGGGCTGGGAGCACGGCATCAAGGACGGCGCGCCTGCTCTGCCTGTGCCGACGTACACGTGGCCCGAGCGCAAGCAGTGGATCTGGAAGCGCATGGCGCGCGTGCCCGTGTACTTTGTCCTGCTGGATGCGTTTTGCGTGCTGCTCGTCGAGAAGCGCTTCAACGTGCACGCCGGCACCGGGGTCGGCGGCAGCGTCTGGGATTGTCGAAATGGCTCGTTTGGGTGGGCAGGGCCGTACTTGATCTGCGTCGCATTCGCGTCCATCTTTGTGAGCCTGCAGTGTATGGTGCACGCCACAATGGCATCGCTCTCGATCGCATTGTTTGACGATCTGCCGTCGAGGTGGGATCCGCCAATCACCAGAGCGCCGTGGTTCTCGACTTCAGTGGCTGGGTTCTGGTCGAAGCGGTGGCATCAGATGCTCAGGGTGACGTTTATGACGGTGGGCTTCTGGCCTGTGCGTGCTATGCTTCGGCCCATCGCAGGTCGGCGCATTGCCAACATTGCGGCGATCTGCGGTACCTTCTTGGTGTCGGGTATCCTCCACGAGGCGGGGCGAGCGGCGATGGTGCCTGATGGCTTCACCATCACCCCTATCACGCTGTTCTTTGCCATCCAGCCTGCTGCTATCTTTGGCGAGCAGCTGTTTGAGCACTCCACGGGACGCCGTGTGCGAGGCTTCTGGGGCTGGCTCTGGACGGTGACGTGGGTCCTTGGCACCGTGCCTCTTCTGATGGAGGTAAGCTTTTCTGCAAAAGGAGCAAGTTGCAGAAGTGAGTTAGTGCTGACACTTTCATTTGCGTCTGTTGTGGCTTCGGATCGGTCAGGGTTACAATCAAGGCGGGTATAACTCAGCCAAGAACAACTACTTTGGCTTCACAGAGCGGCCCATCACGCTCATGCTAGATTGGTGGGATCGCACGTTCAACGGCATGTAGACAAAAGTGTCATACCCGGGGGCAGCAATGAACATCGAAAGGTTGCTCATGATCAGACGAAGAAGCACGTGCTTTCCAGAGAGGCGATAAGGAAATGGGACGTCGTGAGGGTTGGAGACAGGAAGGAAGAGGAGGGATGAGGGGAAGAGGTTCGCTCGTTGATGCTCGATGCTCGTATAAGATGCGAGCGCAACACTTTCAGTCGTTGACAGGTGCCAATTCATTTGCAATCGAGCACACTTCATTTTGCGATCGAGAGTGGAAGGGTACAAGTACAGATGGTATTACAAGTGTGCGAGCGACTGCGAGGAGCGACGTCGCTTTGCGCGGGGTATCTTTGAGAGCATGATGCGAGTTGAGAACAGGAATGATAGAGCCTAGATGTCGACGTAGCCACTGGCACCCTCGTTGCCGTACCCCTGACCAGCCGAGTCGAACGGATCCTGCCTGCCGAACCCGCCCACGTCGACCGTGCCCGCGCCGCTCATCTGCACCTCTGTGCGCCACGCGCCCTTCAACGAGCTGATCTGCGCAATGAGCTTCTGCGAGCCCTGTACGAGCGCATCTGTGGGCGTTATTGAGCCGTCGGTCTGGATCTTGACAAACACCTTTGGTTCGAGCGGGTGTGGCACTTTGTATCCGCAGAAGAGCACGGCGGGGTTGGCGAGGACGGCGTGGCGCAGCATGTTGCCGAGCGTGTGGTCCTCCTTGTTGAACCAGAACGTGGCGGCGTTGGGGATCTTGGTGTCTTCGACGATCTCGACACGTTTCTCGTCCGGACCGAGGATGAACAGGTCGAAGCGGTTGGGTGCGTTCGTCATTGTGGCGTGGTAGTGGGATCAGGGGGGAAGCTTTGGGTCGGAGCAGCGAGCGGAGAGGCGAGTCAGTCAAGTGCTTCCATGACACATCATTGGTTGGACAGACTGCTACCAGCGCCACAGATTACGAGTCGCTATACGCAAAGGGCTCATCTACCGTTGTAGTCTAGGAATCAGTGAACACCCCAGACCCCCCCCTCGACACACTTGTCAGCGTTTGAGAGGAATCGTGATGAGCGTCCTCAAACAGTGTGAATATGATGTAATCTTTGCCCCGTTGCACTCGCGAGAGTTGTCATGCGCGATGCCGTGAACTTGCGCTGGTTTGTATGATCTGTGGCTTTGGTTGTCAAAGTCCAATGATGAGAGAGAGAGAGAGACTTACCTTGGGTGAAGCTGTGTGAGAAGGCACGGTGAGACTGGGTGGAAAAGAGTGTGCTGCTGTGTGACGACCCCGACCCAGGGAGAGTGCGAGGCGCGAAGGGAGAAGAAGGAAGGAAAGACGGAAGACAAACGAACAGCCTTCTGTGGTCTCTGCTCGGAGGATGAAAACTTTGTTGAGGCGAGGGCTTGTGGGTGATGAGAGGAAGAGAAGAGGAGAAGGTCGTCGTTGATTGGATGGTGTTGCAGCAGAGAGTGGGAAAATGCGATCGAAAGCAGAGAAGAGCGCAATTTTCCTTCCAAAAGGGGGTCTTTTGAATTTCATTCGCACGACACGCTTGATTTCGCTCGATAGTCTAACATTGTTAAAAATTGCGCCGTGCGCCCGGTTCAAGCGGACCCGAGTCCGGCTGCGAAAATGGCAGAAGAGCTTGAGCAAGCGCGACTGCGATTCGGGCGGCTGTGAAAGAGAGCAGAAAGCGCAGTTCCCCACACTGGTTCTCCACTTTCGGTCGTCGCTATCAACCTTGCTCGTCACCACCATCATTGCCGGTCACCTCTCTTTCAACCTCATTCTTGAAGTACACCATCACCATACAGAGCTGAAATCAGTCGAAGAGCATCTTCGGACAGCTTCAATTTTGGGTACGCTCGCATCGGTACACTCACATCAACATGTCGGACCCATCCACCTCGGCCGTTGGCGCCCACCAGCAGCAGCAGATTAGCACGGGGCCCGTTCGGCCAGATATGGTCGCAAGCGCCATTACCTTTCTCTCGGACCCGAAAGTGCAGTCCTCGTCCATGTCGCAGCGGGTAAGCTTCCTCGAATCGAAAGGCTTGCGTCCCAACGAGATCGATGAAGCCATCCGCCAGACCAACCAGTCGCAGGCTGGCGCATCGGCTGGCTACGCTTCCTATGCGGCTGGACCACCTGCTCCTTACTACGCTGGTGCGCCTTACGGAGCGTATCCCGGTGGCCCCATGCAAGCTCAGCAGCAGGGCCGCGACTGGCGAGATTGGTTCATCATGGCGGTGGTATCAGGCACCATCGGTTACGGCGTCATTTCGCTCGCAAAGAAGTACTTGATGCCACATCTGCAGCCACCCAACGCCAACGTGCTCGAGGCGGATTTGGACTCGCTCACGGCCAAATACGACGAGGTGGCGAGCCAGCTGCAGGCGCTCGATGCCCAGACGCTCGCGGTCAAGCAAGGGCTGGACGAGCAAAAGGCGGAAGTGGAGAAGAGCATCAAGGAGGTCGAAGAGTGCGTGCAGACCGTACGCGACAACGAGAAGCGTCGCGATGGAGAGCTGGATCGCATCCGGGACGACGTCGAGGCGATCCGAAAGGAGCTCGGCAGCCTGTTCGAGAAGTCCAAGCAGGCACAGACCAACTCGCTGTCCGAGCTGCAGTCCGAGCTCAAGTCGCTCAAGTCGCTGCTCGTGTCGAGAGGAACCGTGGGTGGTCAGGGTGGAGGCATGCACGGCGGTGCCGGGGCTGCGGCGCCTCCTCGTCCCTACGGTGTTGGTTACGGGGCTGGCTCGTACGGCTCGCCCACCATCGGCACTCCCACGGGCGATGCTAGCCCACCGCACATCCCCAAGCCCACGATTCCAGCCTGGCAGCTCGCCGGAGCGGGGTCCGCTTCGAACGGCACTGCTACGCCCACGTCGACGACGACGACGACAGCAACCACCAAGGAGGCCGAGGCAAGCAAGGCTCCGGAGGCTGGTCTGGCCGATCCTGCCGACGAGATGTCGAAAGCCCAGGGAAAGGCTAAGGAGGCAAGCGAGTGATCTGCGTTCGATGGATGTATAGGAAACTGCTCCATGCGATTTCGTTGTATACATACCTCTACCGTTCTAGTGCGGTTGTGCAAGCAACTTGTTAGAAGGTTCCAGCCGAGAAAGGGGCTCGAGCTGTTGCAAGAAGATCTTTTAGGCTGGAGAGCATGAAGCGGTCTGAGCGAGCGGCAGTGTCGTCGCTGCACCCCGCACAACGGCTGCGTGCCTTTGCATGGTGCTGTGCATCTGGCTTATCGCATGGACTCGATGGTGAGATTGCCCACTGAGTGATACGCTAGTTGAGGCTAGCTCTGAGCCTGACATCGAAAAGGGGCTAGTCTGCTGAGCTCTTTTCCCCCCTCTTTCGTGTGGATCGCTCGCGTGGTGCCGATCTGCAAGAACAATCAGTCAAAAAATTTGGGGCAGCTGCTCCTGCACTGCCTCTCTGGATGCGTGGCGTGTGCCAAGTGACAGTCTCGCTTATCCAGCCACATGTGGGCCAGCCAAAAATAGGGTCCTTCTCTTGTCACTTTGTCACAGCAGCAGCAGCACACCGGTCAAATTCAATCGAAATTTTGGTGGCGATGCTGACTTGGCGGATGAGCCGTTGTTTCGGATGAAGTCCCGCTGACATGGCTTTGCGTGGTCAAGGGTCTGCAGTCGCTTTGCATCTTCTCTCCCGACTAACTTATCTCCTGCTGCTCAGTCCAAGTCGCAAGATTCGCCTGGATGCTCAGCCAAACGATCGACGATTGCGCAACGCTTCATTTCTTACCACCATCTCGTTCCGAGTCGCCCACCTCAAGCTAGGCAGCGTTGCGAGGCACAGCATTCCCCCCCCCCCCCCCCCCTCCCCCTCCCCCGCCCCCACCCCCCCCCCCCCAGCCCCCCCCCCCCCCCTCCCCCCCCCCCCCCCCCCCCCCCCCCCCCCCCCCCCCCCCGCCCCCCCCCCC
>JALCCG010000128.1:0-24444 GCA_023212695.1 Sporisorium sorghi | reverse complement strand
AAAAACCCCACCACCAGGTCTCCAGGCGGCCCACCGCCCACCCCCGCATTACCACCCTTTTTACAAAAAAAAAAAAAAAAAAAAAAAAAAAAAAAAAAAAAAGTTGCTAAAATCATCCTTGAAAAAGGGGCATCAAAAAAAGGGAGCGGAGGGATCGGCTAGCCGATTTGCCAGCACTTCCGATCCAATCTCTATCGCTGTGGCTGTCGACGAGCCCGACATCACACCCTCACAGACACAAAGTGGAACACGCAACAGAGACCAACGAAGACAGTGTATATTGTACAGAAGGACAGCGAGCAGACAACTCTGATTTACATGCGGGGACAACGCGGAAGCAAAAGCACAAAGTGGTGGCGTTGAGCGGGCGAGCGGGCGGGCGGGCGGTCGGAGCGGTGGTGGTTGAGAGATTGTTTGTGGGCGGGGGAGGGACGACTTTCGGAAGTTGCGATTGCATGCTTGCGAAGAGGGAGCAGCAGGCTGGATAAGAAGCTTGAGGTGGCTGAGACGATGCCGTGCGGATCCTCCGGTACGCCTTGACCTAGATGAGCGGCTGCCAGAGCCGAGAGAGCGACACGCACAACGCCCTGCGTGCTGCATCGCATCTCCCCCGCTGCATCCATCACAGCTCCCTCCCCGCATGTACCTCTCGACAGTCACGTTCGGTCGCCAATTAGGCACTCGGTCGACCCTGCAACTTATCCGTCAAGCTCGTCTGGAACAACGACGAAGCGCGCGCAGCCGCCACACTGCTGTCAAACACAAACTCGCCGAACCCCAGATACTTTTCCAACAAGCCTCGTGTGGTAGGCTCGGTGATGCGGCCAATGTCCGGTTGCAGACCCGTCTGTCGCTTGATGCCGGCGAGCACGGTGGATACGAGCAGAGCGTCGCCTGCGTAGTGGAGCAATCGACCCACGACCATGTTTGTGTGCGTGAAAGGGGGATGTGTGTGTGGGAAAAGGTGGCGATGGAGTGCTTGTTGAGGACGTGGTGGTAGGATTTACGTTGTAGTCGAGAGGGAGAGATAGAGAAAGGGTCTTTGGTCGAGAGGTGCGCATACGATTGAAAAGTGACACGAGCTGCGGATTGTGTTGCGCTGCTGCTGCTGCTGCTGTTGGCCCGTGTTGAGCCAGCGACGCGCCTTGGGAGTTTTTTTTTTTTTTTTTTTTTTTTTTTTTTTTTTTTTTTTTTGGGCGCGAAATGCAGTTGAACGCGTCGAATTAACAAACTAAAAAAAATCGAGCACCGTCGATCTCAAAAATTCTAGTCGCCAAACACAACACAACTTTCATCTCTCCTTCCATCATCCATCTCCCTCACATCCTTCGACCTCGGAAGATCCACAACATCGCACACAGCAGTGTGAAACGATGGCATTCTCGTTCGGAATCCCCGCAGCGCCGGCTGCAGGCACGAGCGGCACTTCCACCTTTTCGTTTGGCTCGACACCAGCGCAGCAGCAGCAGCAGCAGCAACAGCAAAAGCCTGCAACGGGCGGATTCTCGTTTGGCACACCAGCACCAGCGTCACAACCAGCTGCGGCTACAGCTCCTGCAGCTTCGACCGGTGGAGGCGGCTTGTTTGGTGGCTTTGGGACCTCGCAGCCTGCCGCACCTGCTACGCAGCAGCAAGCACCGGCACCGTCTACAGGTGGTCTGTTCTCGTTTGGTGCCAAGCCGGCTGCGTCGACTGCTACGTCTCAGCCGCAGCAGCAGCCGTCCACAAACACTTTTGGGTCGAGCACGGGCGTCGGCCTCTTTGGAAACACAAACACACAGACTGCCAACACCGGCTCTGGCTTTTCATTCGGAGCCAATACCCAGCAGCAACCGCTACAGCAGCAGCAGCAACAGCAATCGACCACATCGCTCTTCGGCGCGCCCGCCTCGTCCTTCGCCACATCAAGCGCACAGCAGCCCGTGGCCCAAGTCCAATTCTCCCAACAACAACCACCACAGCCGCAGCAAGGCAACGCGCAACCGGACAAAAAGCTCGGCGTGAGCCTCTCAACCAAGCTCGAGCAGATCCGCGCCGCATGGGACACCTCCAACGCCGCGGGCTGCCGCTTCGCGTACTACTTCTACAACAATGCGGGCAATTCCGCAAATCTCAAACTCATCCAAGGCCGACGCCCTGACGCGGTGGGGGCGATGCACGACCAGCTGTGGGCGGCGGCGGTGCGCGAGAATCCGGATCCGAACCGGCTGTACCCCGTGCTGGCATTGGGTTTTGGAGACCTCAAAAAGAGGATCGAGTCGCAGGCACGCGAGGCGGAGCGGCAGCGGGCGCTGCTGCAAAGCTTGGGCGGTAGGTTGGCGGGGTTGGAGCAGAAGCATGCGCTGTCGAACTCGGTGCGCGCGCAGGCGGCGCAGGGGCGGCAGGCGCAGTTGCATCACAGCCTGGTCGGGTTGGTCGCGAAGGTGCAGCTGTTGGTGCCGGCGTTGCGGGGGAAGAGTATCGGAGTGGAGGAGGAGCGCTTGATTGCGATTCTCGAGGCGTGCGAGGCCGAGATCACGGGTGCTTCGGGTGCACTTGCTTCGTCGGCGCGCTCTTCATCGGCTACTGCAGCACACTCGAACGGCAACGTGCATCATTCGGCGGGGGCGAACAACCACGCCCGCCTGCGCGCGCGCATCAACGAGCTCTGGGCCCAGCTGGGTGTCATCCGTGCTAAGCGCGAGATGCTAGCTCGCGAGGGGAGGAGCGCTACGACCGAGTGGGCGGTGGTGGACCAGAACGGGCTGGAGAACGTGACGCGGATTCTGGCGCAGCAGCAGCAGGGTTTGAACCATCTGTGTGCGACGTTGGAGGCGGATGCAAAGACGATGGATACGATTACGAGCGGGTTGTCCGGGGTCAAGCTTGTTGGGGTGCAGAGGTGATGCCTTGCACGATTTCACAACGATTTATGGTGAATAATGTCGTTTGACTGCGCTGCGAGATCAATGTGCGTGGAATGGATTCGGCGTGCGAGCTGCACTGTGAATGAGAGGAGACAAGCACTCCAAATGAGGCTAGAACGGCGCAAACCCAGCATACGCCACCGGCCCAACACCCTGCACGCCACCGACCCTGCTCAACGCGCCTGTCTCCGTATCCCTTCTAAACACCACCAGGTTCTCATCCTCCTGATGTCCCACGACCAGCCACCTGGCCTCCTCGTCCACACTCAAACTGAAATGCCTCGGCATGCGACCGCCGCTCTGCACCCACTCTTGAAACCTCAACTCGCCCGTCTGCGCGTCTCTGCGAAACACGCTGATGTGGTCCTCCCGCGTATCGCCGCGGTTCGAGACATACACGTGGGTGCCGCACGGGGTGATGGCGATCTCGGCGGTGGTGCGTCCCGTGTCCTTCACGCCTTCCCCGCTGAGTGGTATGCCTGGCGGTGAGGCGAGGAGCGGATCGCCTACCAGCTGCAGCTCCCCCGAGCGGGGATCGACACGAAACGCAGATACCGTGTTGTCGAGCTCGCTGGCGAGGTACGCCCACGTCCTTCCCTCTGGATCTTCGTAAAACGCAACATGGCGGGGCCCAGAGCCGGGTTTCACATCCGTGCTGCCCTCATGCTCCACCCTACCGTCCCTGACACGCAAGCGGTGGATCTGGTCAGCGCCGAGGTCGCACACGTACACCCAGCGCCCGCACGGGCTCAGGCTCACCTGGTGCGCGTACGAGTGGTCCTGCCGCTCGCGCACCGGCCCCACGGGCTCCCCCTGTCGCGTGAACTGCACCACCTGCAGCGGCCCTTCCAGCCCCCCACCCTCGTCGTTGACGCGAAGCACAGCAGCAGAGCCAGCGTCGTAGTTCGCGACGAACAGCAGACGCGCACTGGGCCCATGGCCGAGGATACAGCTCACGGGACCCGCGCCGCCGCTGCTTGCGCTTCCCGATGAGGTGATGAGTGCGGTGGTGCGGTCGTAGGTGTGGGAGAACACGCGGCCGGGTGAAGATTCGTCGACCGAGTAGAATCGCGTCACCGCGTCCTGCTCGGCGGAGGAGGCGGAGTGGGGACGGCGAGAAGCAAAGGCAATCCACGACGGAGACGTGCCTGAGGAGTTGGGCGCGATGCCGGGGTTGAGCTGGTGAAGGTGGCCCTGCTCAGGGTCGAAGGCGTACGGTACGATGGTGCCGGCGTAGCCCGCGGTGAAGAGGGTCATTGTGTGCCTGGGGTGAGAGTGAGCGCGACACATGCCCAGACAGAGGAAGAAGAGTAGTGGGAAGACGAGGTGCGTTCGTGTCAGCATCGTCAGCGTTAGACTTGGGGTGGGAATGGTATGGAGAGAAGAAGGTGAAGAGAAAGAGGCCCGAACTCACATCGAGAATGTATGCCCCTTTGCAAGGAAGCGCCACCTGCTAAGCGAGGAGAGAAACGCTGTCGAGCGGATCGGAAGATCTCTCGAGCGCAGAATGCAGTGTGAGAGGTGTCAGTGCGCCACCGTTGCAATCGAGTCGAGAGAGAGAGGGGGACGATGAGCGAGGAAGCGTCTATTTAAGCTGCAACGCATGTCTCGGCTGGAAGAAATGCGCCGGTCCGAGTGGGGGAGAACCGAGGACACGAAACCCGGGCCCGAGCGTGCAACACCGCTTCCTGCCTTGCTGCTTGTGCGCTCTTGATCGACGTCGACGACGTGCTGCGTGCTCATTAAAGGAACATTCATGTGGATTCTGCGTTGCCGGATGGTGTGGATGACTCCTTGACGGTGTGTAGAGGGGAAGGCGACCAAGTTCAGCCACGATACCGCAGGCAGCGACATCGAGCTGGTCCGCATCTTGTCGCCACGCCACACGCTCTGCTGCATGCATCGGCAGGCTCTAGGAGCTTGAGCGAGGCGCGCTGTCCACGCTGATCTTGATGGTCGCCGCCAGTAAAATTGGCGTCCCAGACTCCTCCTCCTAAGGTCTCGATGGACTGCTAACGACGCCCTGTACAGCAGTGAAACACAGCGCTTTTCATGGCCTCAAGCGACGCACCACCAGAACCCGAGTCGTGCGTCGACAACGAATGTTGTGCATCGCAGCCGCACACAACGGGGGGATTTCTAGAGGGGATTCGGCCGCCGATCATCACGATGTGCTCGACTCCGGATACGCATCGTGATGCACGCGGTGCGAGGTGCTCACCGAGTTGATCAAGACAGTCACCACGATCGACTCACAGCCGTTGCGATCTAAGTCTTGAGATGTAGCTGAGCCAGTCGTGACGATACACCGAAACCTCTCCACCATCAGCGTGATCAACTCGCCACTCGAACCCTACGTCGCCATCCTTGGGATCCCGCACCAATCCACTCCCTGCACAACAACCTAGCCTTACCCACACCTCACTTCCTTCCAACCGCCTCCTGCAGCGCCTTCAACCACCTCGGCTTCAGCGCCTCCCTCTGCTGCCTCACACTGATATCATCGGCCGCGATCGTCTTCCACGCTTCCTCTCCCTTCACCTTCGACCCGTCAACCTTAGTCAATAGGCTATCGAAATCGTACTCGCTCTCCTGTATGCTCGCCATGCGCTTGCGGCTAGTGAGCACTGCGGGGATGGCTTCGGTGAGGTAGCGGCGGTTGGCGAATACGTTGTGCGACAGGCGCTGGATGTGTGGCGAGCTCCAGAAGATGTAGCGGCCGAGGCCGGCTTGGCGGTCTGGGTGGTCGAGTTCGGCTGTGCGGTGCTGTGCGTCGCAGAGCCATTGCAAGGGGCGCGGTTCGGTCGGTGCTTTTTTGGCGAGTGCGGTAGAGCGGGCGTAGCGCTCCTTTTCTTCTGCTGTCATCGACTTGCCCGCTGGAGCGCGGGAGGCGGTGCGCACCTCGAACGCCTCGCGCTCGTCGCGCTCCCACATGATCCAATCCGCACGCTGGAGCATCTCTAGACTGCGCTGCTCCACCGCCACTTTGATCGGCAGTTCGGACCGCACTTTTTCGAGCATCCTCGACGCCAGATCCGACCGCATCGCCTGCTGATGCTCCGCTTTCGATCGATCCCACTCCGCCTCCCACTCCTCGTGCGTCTTAGCCTCTTCGCCTCTTTCAGCTTTCTCCGCCTTCTCCTGTGCAAACTTCTTCCGCCGCTCCGCCTTCTCCCTCTCGCGCTCCTGCTCAAACATCTCGTTGAGCGCCGTCTTGATCGGCGAGCGCGGATACAGATCCATCAGATCCACCTTGAACGGCTCGGTGCGCGCAAACGACCATTGCCAATCCTCGTCCTTCTCCTTCATGCAGAACTGCAGCCCGTTGGTATCCCATGCGCCCAGCACCATGGTGATGTGATGCTTGTCGCCTTCAGCCTCGCTAGAGACGTAGCTGAACTCGGCCATGTGCAGCGGCATGAGGATCGGGTATGCGGCGAACATATCCAGCTTGAGCGTGTCCGGCTCAAAGCGCAGCGGTGGCGATTTGATCTGTTCGCCCTCCTCGTTGACTAGCGCCATGGTTAGGCCGAGGCCGTGGAAGCTGCCGCCGGGAAGCTCGATGCCCGCTGCCAGATCTGGTGTGAATGTGGCATCTTTCAGCTCGAGCTGCTGCCGGAGCATGTCGGGCAGGCAGAGCGGTGAGATGGTAAACGGCAGTGGATCAGGGATGCCGCCTTTGATCTTGACGCCGGACTCTCCTTTGCGCTTGAGATGCGATTCGTAGGATTCGTAGTCGACCATGGCCAGGTTGTCCCATGCGGCTTTCGGCGTGTTTGTGGCATAAATGGGGTCCTTTTGCAAGTCCTGCGTCGGCACCATATCGTACGGTGGAGGCGGGATCATGGGTATCGAGTCCATCGGTTTCCACGAATGGCCCGGAAAGCGTGACGAGGTAGTGATGATATTAGCCTCTGCCCTGCCATCGTTGCCGCGGCACTTGATCTCGAACGAAGCGTCGACAATCCATGTCGGCAGGTAAAGAGCGGTCATCCTTTCGAGCTTGACGATCTCGCCGTCCGGGTCAGACATGCTCTTGATGCCGATGAGCGAGAGCAGCTGGTGCTTGATGATCGACCATCTGGTCATCACTCGAGGCATGACCTCGGTGGTTGCAAGGGTGGTCAGGTATTCTTTGGCGGCTTTGGTGGATATCCTGAAGGGGAGTACTTCGACTTTGGCTTGTTGATACCTTGGAATGCCCGAATGGGATTTGAGAGGGGTGGAAGGTGTTGAGGCACTGGAAGACAGCGGTTTGGCCTTGGCTGCTGGACTCGCAGCGCTGGTTTCTGCCGTGCTTGATCGAGATGCGCTCATTGCACTCGTTCTTGAGGAGGCCGAGCCGGCAGGGACGCCAAGAGAGGATCTGGGGCCGCTCATGCGAGCCTCGCGCCGCCATCGTGCAGCCGTAGTGTGCAGAGAGTGTACGTGTCGCCCCGAAGCATGACGAAGAGCGTGAATGCCGTGCAGAGGACCGAGACGCGATGGTCCAGCTCCAGCTGCGAGCAGCCGAAGAGCGTTCATGGTTGCGCTTTGAGCAAAGGATGTGCAGAAATGGTGGGGATGGTGCAGAAGAAAGGCTTCTTTTGGCTCTTCTTGTCCAATTTTCTTCTTGTTCGCGCTGAAAAAAAAACACTGAAAGGCACGAGCCAAAATCGCAAATCTGCCTTTTCGCTCTCTTTCTTCTCACCCACCATCTTCCCTTTGGTTTCAGCAGCACACGGGCCTCTTCTCATCGATTCACCATGCTGGCTCGTTCGATGCGACTGGCGGCGGCGGCGGCTTCTCGCCCGTCCACAAGTCTGCCTTGTGGTCGCCACCTCATTCGATATGCCTCCACCTCATCCTCGAGCAAGGCATCCTCCGAATTCTTTGCCTCCTCCGCGCGGCTTGAAACCAACAGCAGCAATATGACACTCCTCTCGTCTGCAGCTGCTCTCGTCGGAGGTGCGGCACTTTACGCCGCCTTTGCACCCAGACCCTCTGCACCCGTCGAATGCGAAGCTGCCAAGCCCACCCCCGCCTCAGCCGTCAAAGGCGGCAACCAGTCGGACCTGCCAGAGATCTCGCACCTCGACCCTAACATCCTCACCGACACCGCAGCTCCTATGCGCAAACGTATGGAGACGTACATCAAGCTGCTTCAGTACAGCATCGTCTCCGCGCTGTCGCAGGAGGAGCCCAGGTCGCGTTTCCTGATCGACAGCTGGCTGCGCAAGGAAGGCGGCGAGGGCATCTCGTGCGTTTTGCAGGACGGCTCGACGTTTGAAAAAGCTGGAGTTAACATTTCAGTTGTGCACGGCATGCTGCCGCCAGCAGCGATCCGGCAGATGAGCGCCGACCATGCCGGGCTGATGGACAAGACGGGGTACAAGCTCGAGGGCAAGGACGCGGATGTGAAAGGCTTGCCGTTCTACGCTGCTGGTCTAAGCCTGGTCGTGCACCCGAGGAACCCATTTGCGCCGACGGTGCACTTCAACTATCGCTACTTTGAGCTGACGCATCCGGAGAAGCTGGCCGATGGATCGCCCAATCCGCGCCACCCGAGCAACCGCAAGGATGGGCAGAACGACGCCGAGCCCGTCGCATGGTGGTTTGGCGGCGGCACCGACTTGACGCCCATCTACCTGTTTGACGAAGATGCCCGCCACTTCCACCAGACGCTCAAGACCGCTGCGGACCAGCACGACGCCTCGTTCTACCCGACGTGGAAGAAGTGGTGCGACAAGTACTTCTGGATCCCGCACCGTGGCGAGGCGCGTGGAGTCGGCGGCATCTTCTTCGACGACCTCACGCTGCCGCAGTGGGCATCTAGCCAAAAAGCCTACATCCCGCTCTCGGACGGCACCAAGCCAACACCCTCCCAGCCGCTGGTGAGCTCGATCTCGTCGAGCCGACAGCACACGCAGGATACGCTGTTCGCCACGGTGCGCTCGCTCGGCGACGCGTTCCTGCCGGCTTACCTCCCGCTGGTGCAGAAGCGCAAGTCGACGCCGTTCACGGAGGCGCACGAGCGATGGCAGCAGATTAGGAGGGGGAGGTATGTCGAGTTCAACTTGGTGTATGATCGGGGCACCAAGTTTGGGCTGCAGACGCCTGGGGCGCGGATCGAGAGTATCCTGATGAGTCTGCCGTTGAAGGCGCGCTGGGAGTACATGGAGCGCTACAGTGGAGGCGGCGCGCAGGGGCGGGATGGCAAGGCGACGAGGAGTAACGATGAGAAGCAGGGTGGTGGAGAGGAGGAAGAAGGCAAGTTGGAGAAGCACACCCAAGAGGCGCTCAGACAGCCTCGAGATTGGGTCTGAGTTAGACTGCGCCGTTGATACAAGTAGATCGAAGTCTCATCACACCTCTCTCTCTCTCTCTCTAATCACATGTCATCACACCCTTCACCGCCCGTGTCTCGACTGTGAATGTCCACTCTAAGCATTTCATTGCGATTAAACGGAGTGTCGTGCCTCTAAGATTCACCTGAACTCGACCGTGAGTCGGGCTCAGCAACCTGGTCCGCCAGTCGATCCGTCAACTCCTGCATCGCTCCCGCTGTCTGCGCTGACGTCTCGACCACGGGCGTCGCAAGCGTCTCTGCCGCTGTTGGCTCTGACGCCGCCGCCGTCGTATCCTGCACCGCCGCCGTCGTTGCTGTCTGCCCTCTTGCTGCTGCACCACTACTACTGCCTGGCGTAGTGACAGGGAACGGCAGAATCGCCCCTCCCCTCCCTCCAACAGCGCCATAACTCGCTGTTCCGCCTTTGGCTCCTCTCGCAGGGGCCACCGGATTAAGCGTGACCGACGGCGGCGGCGTGGCGAGCAGCAGGTAATGCCCGGGACTCAAGCCCGTCGGGCGGTCCATGCCCATCAGGCTGAGCTTGGGCGTTCGCAGCGCCCCTGTTCCGCCTGACGATGTTGAAAGCACCCCAGCAGCGCCCGGCTGCGTCGCGGAGCGCGACAAATGCGAGGCGGAGGAGGAGCGGTCCCACGAGCCGGACAACCGTGAGGCGGCAGATTTGTGCGGCGAGTTGGTGCGCGAGCGCGGGCGGCGCGAAGGGCTCGTTTTGGTGGGTGCGCTGGGCACGCGCAGGGCGTTGCTGGGGCGTGGGCGCGAGGTTTCCTCGAAGGCGGGCTCGAGGAAGTTGATGCGTTGGCGTTTGTCCTTGCTGGTGCTGGAGGGCGAGTCGTTGCGCCCGCGTGTGTTACTGGCGTGCCGTGATGGGGAGAGTAGCGGCGATTGTTCGGTGCGTTGCCCTGCTTCGTCTGCTTCCACTTCGTCCTCCTCTTCCTCGTCGAGCGACTCTTCGCCCGACTCTTCCTCGTCACCCTCCTCGTGCCCTTGCGCCTCGCCCCTCCCGTTGCGCCACGTCAACACAAACACCCCGGCAAACGTCGTCAAACACCCAAACAAGAAATTGATCAGCCGGTGCGCATCCATATTCTCGAAATCCCGATAGAGAATCGCCGAGCCCACGATCGCAGAGATAGTAAAGAACACAAACTGCGTCGGAATCACCTCTCTGCTATCGAACCGCTGCAGCGCCCGATTGAGGTACGTGATCTGCACTACGGCCGTCACAGCCAGCACGACGACCAACCCATACGTGATGGGGAACTTGAGCGCCTCGATCGGCTGCCCTCCCGAAATCAGTGAGCTGATTCCTTTCGTCGAGAGCACGGTGAAGCCGCCAAAGATCGCACACGTGCCCACGTCGACCAGCACCCAGCGATCGCCCAACGACGTCGAGCTTGCAAACGCAAGCACCGCACCCGCGGACACGGACACGGCTGTGTAGATGACGAATTCAAGCCGCTTGATGGCGTGCAGCAGCTGTGCCGGGTCGAGCCGCGCGTCGTTCTGCTTGGAGCTGAATACCACGGTGACTGCGCCGATTATGGCGAGCACGATGCCGCCGATATCTGCGATTCGGAATCGCTCGCCGAGCAGGATGGGCGAGATGATGACGTTGGAGAGCAGAGCAACGGCTCCGAGGGGCGCAACGAGAGAGGCAGGCGCAAAACCGTATGAAATGAAATTGCCGCCTTCGCCGAGCGTCATGAGCGCCAGACCGAGCCACCAGAGCTTGCTGTGCAGGAACTCGGTATCCATCCCCCCGCTGTTACCGTTTGTCTTTTGCGCTTTGTGGTCTGCATCTGCATCGTGGCCGTTATGCAAAGCCTCTTGCCGATGTGTCCCAGCATCGGCCTCCGATGTGGCACCACCATCGTCTTCTGGAGCTGCCGATGCCTCGTCGTTGTCTCCGTGTGCTTGGTGATTTGCCTGCTGCAACCGAGTATGAGCGAGCTTCTGACAGTTGAGCGCCAAGCTGATGGTAATGTTTCCAGCCACAGCTACGACGACACCGATCCAGGTGCGGCTGGAGGACAGCATGTCCATCGTGTTTTGAGCCGCCAAACGCGTTTCTCTCGATGAGAGAGCTTTGGAAGTGCGAGTATCTCTTCAAGTTGCCATATCGGATGGGATCTGCTTTTCGATCGAGTGGGGGGCTCCGTTCCAGTCGAGTCTGATGTTGGTGATGATGGTGGTGATGGTCGTATAGAGCGATGTTCGATAGCAAGAGTCAGCTCTGACCGAATGGAAATGTTGGTGGGGTCTTTGCGTTCGGCATCGCCGCAGTGTGGAGGCATATCATAAATTTCATTTCCAGGTGCAGCTTCGGAAGATCCGTCCGCAGATCGAGCCGATTTTTTTGAACAATGTTAGAGCTACGTGAAACCTCGGCAATCGGAAATGCGCTGCCTTTCCTCCACAACTTTTCTTTGTCATGATCAACTCGACGCTGTCTATCCTCGTCTTCCATCCATAACGCGACAGCCCGAGAGCCATTGCACAATGACAGCAGCAGCCTCAGCAGTAGCACTGCGCACACCCTTCGCCCTTTGCGGAGCGGTCCGAACGCTGACCCGCTCATCAATATCCAAAAACGTCTCGCAGCCCGCACCCGCCTCTTCATCACAAAACCCACACGCCGCCCGCGTCGCTGCTGCCAGCTCTAGCTCAAGCAGCTCCGGCCGGAGCGACGCGCGCTCACGGCTGGCCAAGCTGCAGGCGCAGCGGCTGGAGGAGCTCAACCGCGGTCGGGGCAGCGGTAGCGGTGGAGCAGGTGGTGGGACGAACAAGCCCGAGCAGCGGTGGTCGAACCGCACGCTCATCGCGCTCGCCACCAGCGTGGGCGCGTGTACGTATCTCATGGGCACGTATCACGGGTATAACGCGGGCAAGGAGTATGCCGTGGAGCAGGCGCAGCTCAACGCGGGTGCAGCACCGGTGGTGGCGGGCGAGGGTGCGGCCCCTCCGCCCGTCCCTCGGGCAAGCGGTGTCGCAGTCCTGCCAAGATCGGCAGCGCAGGCATCGACTCTATCCGCAGCCCTGCTGCAGCTCTTGCCTTTTAGCGGCTCGGTCCACTGCGAACCCCAACCAGCACCACCAAAACCAAAGTGCCGCCTCGCCGAACTCACCCAGTACCACTGCGATCTCCACTCGAACCGCGTCGTCTGCCAACCCATCGACCGCATCTTCCGCATGTAAGCCGCGTCCCACTCATCCCCAAGTCGCCGTACATTCCACCGCCACTCACACAATCTGCATCCGCCCGCCGCCCTCGTCCCCACAGATGCAAAGGCTGCCCCACCGTCGAAGTCTCCCACATTGTCGAGTTTGATCAAGCTGGCAAACCCTATCTTCCGGACCACCTCTCGTACGTCTCACATGTTGCTCGATCGCGACGCTGGCTGCCAACGTACTGATGCTCTAACATTCCTCTTTGACCTCGTCGACCTACACAGCGAAGCCATGCCGCCTTCTTCCCACTGGCACGAGCTCCGATCGCCAGACCTGTGAACCCTCCCCCACGCCACAACAATCCAAACACACATTGGCCGACTTCACTTTGCAGATGGACTCGCACTTCACCTTTGTTTTGATTTAAATGAGCGATGGTAGTCAAGACATGCTTTGGACCGACGAACCAAAGAGAGATGGTGACGGATAACTTGGAATCAGCAGCCAGTTTGTTTTTGGGCAAAACTTGGAGGGTATGAAGCAGATCAGAACCGTTACAGGCGCCATGGCCTTTTTTCGGGGGGGGGGGGTATGGGGTCATGGAAGTGTCAACTGCTTGAGAATCCCATTTTTCTCTACGTTGACAAGTCAGATTGACGGCGATGAAGAGCAGGCAGGCGGTAGGCCGCCTCGGATCCCACCGTAGCACGGCGACGGGTGGCGCGCAAATCAGTCGCCTTGGCGCCTACAGTCGGGATCGAGAACAGCTCGCTTGCAGTACGGTGGTGACCGAGGCGGTTTCGCTTGCGTTGGGCCTCGATCTCTTTGGCGTTGTCGCCGTCTTGCAGAGACTCGATGGGAGAAGAGCCAAACGATGGCGTGACGATGGGCTCCAGTGTCACAAACGCACCCGGGTTGGCGCAGATGGGCATGGCGGGACGCACAAAGTGGAGGTGGGCGTCGAATGGCTCCTCGGTGTCCTGCTCGTGCTCCGAGGCCGAAGAGACCGAACTGCCTTCTTCAAAGTTGTCAAAGACCATCGCTTCGTGCTCGAGACCAGACATAGCAGGCGGCAGAGGAGGAATGCGTGGAGTGTGAGGCTCGTGCTTGTTGCCGAGCTTCTTGTCGACATAGCTGCTGTGGCGACCCTTTACGTCGTCGTGCTCTATCAGGGGGAGACGGCCGTGCGGACTGCAGTCACGAGACGAGTGGTGACCGAGCTGCGGGGAGTATGTGTCTTTCCTCGAGCCAATGTACTCGTAAGCGCGCTGACCAGCATGCTGGAAAGAGGTCTGCCTGGGCTGCAAGAGCGGTTTGGCTTGACGTTCTCGACCGCGAGCATGCGGGTTCCGAGCGGTGCGCCTGTTGGTCTCATCGTCGCTGCTCTCGGTAAAGTCGGTGAGCAGATCGAGGTCGTCCCTCTTGCGCCTCTCGAAGAGCGGGGATGGCTTGCGCTTGCCGCCATGGATGCTGCCAATGTCGAGGTCCAAGTGACGATCCGGGTGTTGGCGATCCAGCCCTGCACGGATGGGGATAGCCGTCAGCGGCTCCTCGATGACCTGGATCTCGTCAGCCGAGTCTGAGGCGGGCGATATCTTCGCCGTCTTGGCCTTGCGAGTCGAAGCTTGCTTGTCGGAGGCGCCTCGTTGCTTGAAAGAGTCGTTGTAGGCTCGACGCGGCTCGTTGGGTCGAACAGACACGGCGAGGTCGTCGGTGGTGGCGAACATGCTGATTTGCGGTCGATGAGATGATGAGAGAAGGTCGGCTGGTTGAGCTGAAGAAGCGTTGTGTGTCGAGGCCGTTGAGATGGAAGTGCTCGAGGAACAGAGAGGAACAAAACTTTCAGAAAAGGGGAATGTGTGCCTAGCGGACACAGTCACAGGGTCGCTGCTGTCACCTTTGACCCGAGGAGAGAAGAGGGATCGAGATGATGTAGTAGAAGAGGATGATGTCGTCGCAAAGAGATCAAGATAGGGCAGGGCAGGGTCGATAGCGTTGCGAGGAAAGGTGTGAGAGTGAGAGGGAAAGAGAGAATGGAAGCTGCTTTTAAATGGCGATGAGTGTTGATGTAGTGTCAAAGAAGAGAAAACTGGCTGTGAGCTGTTCCCGCACAAGGGGTTCAGAGGGGAAAAAAGGGTCCTCGTTTATATGCTTTGCCGAACGCTGGTCCGAACTTGCAGCAGCAGCAGCAGCAGTTGGCGGCAACTCAGTTCGACGACTCAGCACAGCTCGACTTTCTTCCGGCTTTGCCCTTCACCGCCCTTTCCTGCCTGGCCCCACTGACACTGTCGAGAATGTGATGTCCCGAAGAAGACGGTGCGAAAATTTCTTCTTCGCTGAGAAGATTAGAGAAAAAAAAATAAAAAATCAACTGGAAGAGGAAGAAAGTGGCGCTGAAGGTTGCCTTGCTATCGTCAATCACACATCATCATCACAAGGTTACGGCCCCAGTCACAGTCAAATAGTCACACAATCACAGTCCGAATCACCGTGCTGCTGCTTTATCACACTCCGCGTTGCCAGCTAGTCGGCCAGTCACACGCAAATCTGCAGTCACGCACTCACGCACGCACCTTCTTGTTCTCGCAGCAGCGTCAGGTTACCGGAACGCAACGCACCGAAAATGTGCACATGGCAAGGTTGAAATGAAGCGGCCAACAGCCGCAGCCGCAGCTAAACACTTACTGAAACTATAAGCCGAGAAAAAAAAGGGGGAGGGCGCTCGAGATAGCGGAATATGAGGTGAGCGAGCGAGTGAGTGGAAAGACGCCGAGTCAAGGAACAAAACAAAAAAAATAAGCAAGAGGAGCCACAGTCACAGCCACATGGGGTGCCAGCAGCAGAGATGCGTTTGCCAGCGTGAGTGTGAGTGAGTGTGTGTGTGTGTGTGATGATATGAAAGCGCTCCCTCCGGATGGAGGGCACATCCGAAGAGGAACACGGCAAAAGGTGGGCGATAGAGGGAGGCGAAGGCAACAGAGGGGCAGAGACGGAGGGAGAAGGTCCCACACACGCATGACGCGAAGCTCGCACCAGCGGCGAATTGTTTGGTGGGGCCTTGTCGATTTTTTTCTTCGACCCTCACCATCCTCTCCTGACAAGACAAGTGTGAGGATAAGTCGGGCCGATCTTGCTTGCAGCTCGGCAAAGGCGAGAGGCGAAGATGACGAAGAGCCTTCTTTCGGTCTGCTTCCTCCCGCTTCCCGACGGTGCTTTTTTCTTCCTGCCCGTTCGAGCTGCCGCTGTCGCTGCTGCTGCAGTCTTCCTTCGCTTCTGTGCCACTTGCAGCTGTCATGTGCCTTACCACTCTTTCCTCTTCGTTTAAGCTTCAGCAAAAAAAAAAAAAAACAAAAAAAAAAACAAAGCTTGCCATGGTCTGACGCTGACGCTGATCTTGCTTTTGAGTTGTGTGTGTGTCCTCTTCGTTTTTGGCTGGCGTGCGTACGAAACAAGGTCGATTTCGAATTGACTCGTGTGAACAAACTCTTCTCCTCAACTTTGATTTTTTTGGAATGGCGCAAGACGGCAACGACGACGACGACGAGGAAGAAATGAAGAGGGACGGCAGCAGCCCGAACAAGCCCCTGCTTCATCTTCTTTCCCACGATCGATCCGTTCGTCTGGGCTTCTGATTGTGGGGCTGTTGCTGTAGCCTCGGTTATCGCTTGACCGGCGCCGCTTCTCGTCTTTTTTTTTTTTTTTTTTTTTTTTTTTTTTTTTTCTTCTGGCTTTCGGTCGTTCGTCTTCGGTGTTGTCGGTCATCTTCTTTGTGATCACACGGGAAACAGCTTTCTTCATGTGGACAGACCGTGCGAGCTCGAATCGGAATGTGACGATGCAAGAAAAACAAGGTTTGACCGGCTTGCGTGTGCGTGTTGCTTCTCAATGGCAGCGGAAAGAGATCCGGGCAGCCAGCGTAAGATTGGCTTGTCAAGCTCAAGAAGAAGCAAGGCTGCCTCTCCTCATTTCGTCTGGATTGGTTCCGGATCGCTCATCCTGAGCAGCAAATAGGCTCGCTCTTTCTTCTTCATGACCTGACTTTGAACGCAAACATCAATCTTCCTCGAAAAAGGCTCTGTCGGCTGCACTCGTTGACGAGGGCAGAGAGAGGAAAAAGAGCTGCTGCTGCTGTTGTTGCTTCTCAGTGTCTGCGACAGAGCCAGATTTTACACACGAACTGCATTGCGAGCCATCCCTTTGAATTGACCGAAGATGAAGCGGAAGTAGACAGTGCCGTTGCCTCGTAGCCAGCCTGAAAAGCCTGGAAGCAAGCCATGAGCGTGCGCCTTGTTGCCTGAAACTTTGACTTTGCGTTCACACGCACACGCACCGATTGCGATGCTGGAAAGTTGGGCCGCCGCTGCCGCAGCAGGCAGCAGCCAGTTGCGACATGTGAACGCCTTCTTTCGCGATAACGCTGTTCACACGCTCCGACAACACGAGCGTCGAGGACCGCACCTTCGACATTCGATCGTCCAAGCAAAAAGAAGAAAAAATAAAATAAATTCACCGCTTCATTTTCGCTCGAGAGCTGCACTGCTCTGGTCTTTCACCCTTCTTGTCTCTCTTTCATCTGCATGAAGACGCACGTTCGGGATTCGCAAATCACAGTCGGCTCGCCCGCCTACAGCCCTCGCCCTGCATATTGCCCACACTTGCTGTTTGCCTGCACGCGAGAGGAGAAGATCTGACCGTGTTCCCATCATGCGAGGAAAAAGGGGGCACGAGACCCACAGCGAAGATTTCTGCACCCTCGTTGCATCGTCTCCCATCGCTCTTTTTTTTTTTTTTTTTTTTTTTTTTTTTTCTCTCTCTCTCTCTTGTCACACGAAAATTTGGCAGCGCTGCACGCCGTTGCACCTCGGCTGCTCAACCCGAATTCGAAGCTCGACTTTCTCGGTCCCCTTTGCTCCCTTCAGTGCAGACCACAAAGAGACAGTTGCATCGCTTTAGCGCGCGAGACGCCAAAGAGCCGCAAAGGTCGAGGCCCGGAACCCGTGCGAAACTCGAGAGCAACCAACCAACCAACCAACCAACCAACGCTTCGGGTCTCCGATAGCCACTCAGCACAAAAACCTTTCCGGGTCTCACACTGCGCAACATTTGGCGATAGAAGGGCCAGATTAGCGAGGGATGACTGAGCTCTGGGTCGTCTCGGCTGGCTGGCCTGGCTCTGGGCGAGAGGCACATCGGCTGACCATCCGAAAGCGAGCGTCGTGGCTTTGCAGAGCATCAAGAACAAATCCTTCAACAAGTTCGAGACTCGGAAGCCTCGAAGAGAAAAGCTGACTGAGCCGTATCTAGGCAGCTGCGATCGCGAACCGTCAAGTCACTCCGATATGGATTGCCGACCGTCAAGCCTCTTCTCGCCGTCACGGCTGAGCAGCCGGCTCGTTCCCGCCAAGCGAACGATGGGGCTCTTATCGCCGAATCAGACTCGAGACCTGTGCCACAAACCAAGCTCAGGTGTCCGAAAGAGGGAGACGATCGTCGCTTTCTCTTCTTGTTTGTTCAGACTCAAGCTCGAGTTCATTTTTGGATGTTGCAAGCTCGATGCGTCGAAAGTTGCGTGGCCTCGTCCTTATGACTTGGAACAGGGTTGAGGCTCGAGGCACGCACAGACGCGCACGAGCTAAACCTTCTCATCACCAGCGGCAACGACGGGCTCGCTTTTTCCCTTTGTGCTTGCAAAGTCTACGCAACGCCACGCCATCAGAACCTTCATCGAGAGGGAAAGGTCGCCAAACGATGCTCTGGTGTACACTATTGTCCTGTGCAGCGTGCACACGGCTGGAGAGCTTCTTTGCGTGTCGAACGGCCGAGAAATGCAGGCGAACCATCGCAAGACGGTAGCGGCCGCTTCATCGATGGTCATTCGAGGAATATTCGTTTCCGCATCCCGACACACACGACGATGGCGGATGGCTGCCGCTGGTGACGGTGCTTCATCGGGATGGGGTTGGCCTTCGACGAGGAAACCAGCTCTCCACTTGAGTCAAGCTTTGGGAGGAGACACCCCGCGCAAGGTGGGGTAAAGAAAAAAAAGGCGACCCTCGCAGCGGCAAGTCTTGTCTCGACACGACCACCACCAACCACTCAATCGTTCTCTCTTGAAGCTCGCTGAAACTTTACCGTCTCGCCCAACCAACCTGCCACCGGCAACGTCGTTCTACCACCTCCCATTCTCACAAAGTCACCATTTTGGGGTCCGCACCCGAAGAAGCTCAGGAAAGAAGCTCAGCAACCAAAAGGTTGGAGTCGGCGTTTGAGAATACCACAAAGGGGACCCCAACAACGCTTTGTGGTGCGATGGAAGCTTCAAGATGCCGGATGTTGCCGAGATGTGCCGGTTGGGAACGCGGCCATCGTTTTGCTCAGACCTCGGTCCGATCTCAAAGGCGAGGAGTACGATCGACAGCGACAGCTTTCGCCAGTGACGCACAGTCATATACACACGCACTCAGCCCCAACAGCAGCAGCACACTCTCCTCTGCGAGTTTTTTTGCGTTCGCCAACAAATGCGCGCTGCCACAACACACCATCGAGGCGACACACAACAGCACAGGCGATACGAATAAAAACAAGCTTTCCAATTGCGCGCACGTCCACCTCAACGATACACAAGACTAAGGACTCTGAATGTGCGTCGGCGGCAGCTCGATAACTTTGACTTCAGCGGCCGGGCCTCCCTCAGGCTGCTGCTTGTGCTCGGACTTGTCCGTAGCTGCAGCGACGGGCGACGAGGGCAGGCCGAGCTCCAGCGTGCGCATGGCATTGGCAGCTGCCGTGTGCGGCTTCTTCGTCTCGTCTTCAACGGTGGCACTGCTGTTTGCGGCGCCTGCATTGTCGATGCTGGTTTTGACACCGCCTCCACTTGCGACGCTGGCAGAAGGAGCCTGCACGCGCGACGCGGAGCCCAACAGCGTCCCTGGCGGAGGCACCGCTGCTGCCGCTGCCGCATCGCTAGGCAACGCGACCGCCGCAGCACCACCCACAGCCGCGCCCGACGACGCCGGCGCAAACACATTACCAAACAGATTGCCCAGCGACGTCACAGGCGGCGCACCCGGAGCCGCAGCGACCTCAGGCGCGGCCGCCGACGCCGGATGCAGCGTCTGCGCCGACGCGCCCAGGCTGGCAAAGTGGCCGGTGGTGCCGCGGTCCGCCGACGGGCTCGCGGCGCGTGGAGGCGGCAGGCTGAAGCCGTTGGCGGGTGGATCGCCGTTCTGCGATGGAGGCACGTAGGGTCTCGATAAGGGCGACTTGGCGGGCGTGTGACGCATCGGGAATGAGCCGGACGGCTGTGAGGGGCGTCGGTAGCCGGGGCTTGCTAGCGTAGCGCCGTACGAGGGTGAGCGTGGTGATAGGGAGGTTGGGGCGCCATTGCCGTGCGGTGCTGTGCCGGGGCTGGAAATGGCTCCAGCGGAAGAGGGCGAGCGGGGCGAACCGATGGCCGAGAACTGCGGCGTCTGCGTGGGTCGGCCCATGCCTAGCGCTGCTCCGCTCTGCGACGGCGCATTTGCATTTGCACTTGCACTCGCGCTGCCGTTCGTGGCCTTGTTCAGTGTCGTAGCGTCGCCGGCAACAGCAGGGACGCCGACGTTGGGAGACGGAAGCAAGGGTCGACCGACATTGGGCGATGCAGCGTTGCTTCCGTTCGGCACAGCGTGGCTCGAGGGTGGTGGAAGCTGGCCCATTCCAGCCACAGCGGGGACAGGCCTGGTCGCTGCACCTGACGAGGTCAAGGTACCGGTCTCTGCAGGCAGTGCTCCAGCCGTCGAAGGTCGCAGTGTCTGCGAAGGAATCGTGGGTGGCTTGACAAGCCCGTGGCCAGCAGCGTCAGTCGATGCATCGCGCTGACTCGTCTCGATTGTCGACTTTGGCGCTTCGGCTTCTTTGGAGGATACGAGCTTGATGCTTTGCCGCGGCGAGTCTGCGCTGCCATTCGCTCCAGCAGCAGCCGAGCGCGAAGGAGACTCGGAGCCGTTGCTGGAGCGTTTCTTGCCGAGCGGACTCGACTTGTCGCGACGCGAGAGGATGCCCGGGTGCGGTACCGGAGTGCCGGCCGCGGGTGGACGACACTTGGAGCAGAAAAAGTCCTCCGACTCCCAGTCTCGCTTCTTCTTGAGGCTGAGGATCTGCTTGTCAAAGGCGTCCCAGCATTTGATGTGTTGCCATACGCCGCACTGTTCGCAGCAGACGATCTCGTTGTCCTCGTCCGGGGGGCTGATGGCCGCTTTGCCGCATACTTCGCAGTTGAGCTCCCATTCTTCCTCCTCTTCTTCAGCCACAGCGCCGTTGGCGGTGATTGATGCGTCTTGGGGGACGGGCGTCGAGTCCTTGGATGGTGGCGGAATGCCTCCGTTGGCGATGATCTCTTCGCGCCTTCGAATGCGTTCCTCGCGCTCCTTTTCCTTTCGCTCGCGCTCCTCTTCTTCGCGGATGGCTTTTGTTTCGATCTCGAGCTCGCGTGCGCGCAGACGCTCTTCTCGCTCGCGGAGTCGAGTTTCCCTGGATTTCTGAGCTTCGTGTTCCTCCTCTTCCTTTTGGCGCTTCTGCTCCTCTTCTTTGCGGATAAGCGCCATCTTTTCCTCCATCCTGGCGCGGGCCTCGCGGTCGCGTTCGCGCTCTTCACGCTCCGACTCTTTGAGCGCGATTCGGCTGGAGCGCTTGCGGTTGGCGAGGGCGAGCTCCATGGCGCGCTGGCGGTCGATCTCGTCGAGAGCAGCGAGCACTTGGTCGAGGATCTCGTTGTTGATGAACTGGTGCAGGTTCTTTTCGTTGGGATCCTTGGATTTGGCGAAGCGCTTGGCAAAGTCGAGCCATTCTTGGCGCGTGACGACGATGGCTTCAAATTCGACCCATTCGTCTTCTGGTTGAGGTGAGTTGACGTCTGCCTTTTCGTCTTCTTCGTCGTCCTGTTGGACCTTGCTCTCGTCCGCTCCTGCCTCGTCTTCTTTGGCATTGTCAACCCCTGCAGCATCTGCATCTTCCATCTTGACGTCGTCGTCTACGCCGTTCGCATTGGCGACCTCCTTGTCGCCTTCATCATCGTCGAGTGTCTCGGGCGGTTCGCTGAGCTCCGAGTCGGACGAGTAGGACGACGCAGCTGCTGAGCGCGAGGCACGCCCGTTGGAGGGTGTATTGGAGGCCTCATCCTCCAGAGGAGCGAAGCGGGCAGAGGTGCGTGTGCCGCGTCTAGGAGGTGGTCTGGAGGGCGTGGACGCGGCCGAGTCGGCCAATGACGAGCGTGTGCGCTTGGAGGGTGTCGAGGTTGGTGTCGCATCCGAGGGACGACTTCGCTTGTTGCCACCGGACCTAGATGCTGGCGATGACTTGGCGGTGGCTGCAGCGGCGGCGCGTCTTGCGGCGGCAGCTTCCATTCTGGCGCGCTTTGAACCCTTCTTAGGCGGTGCGCGCGGTTTGACTTGTGGCTTTGGTTGTGGCTGAGGACGCTGAATCCAAATGCGATTATCGTCAAAGAGCCAGTAGGCGTTGTCGTGAGCATCCCAGCCGATGGGCGAGACCCTCCAGGTGGTGATGTCCTCCTCGGACTTGACGAGTTTGCGGAAGCGCTCTGGGTCCATGAGCTGCCACTCGCACAGGTCGTGGAGGGTGGCGATCTTGTCGTCGAGCGAGAGCTGCGCCCACGCAATCGGTTGCTCAGCGGTGCCGAAGCGGCTGATGGCATCGACGTCGCGCAGGTCGTACTGGACGCGGAGGTGGTGCTGCCAGTTGTCAAAGTCGATGGTGCGATCGAGGGTCAAGGTGTAGAGCAAGCGCTTGATGAGGTCGGGGACGACGTTGGACTCGCTGTTCTCAAAGTCGGCCTCGAGGGTTTCTGTCTCGAAGCCACTCATGCCGAAGGCTTCGTCGAATACGAAGAGGAACTGGCAAACGGCGGCAAACTTCCACATTTTGCGAAGACGCTTTGTGATGGGATGCAGCTCGACGACGGGTGGCGCTGCTGGCACCGCCGATGGGCCGGCAACCGCGCCTATGGAGCGACGTGCGGGCATGTCGGGCGAAGTAACAGCAGGCGTAGCGTCTGTCTTTGTCTGCCGTTTCGAGCTAGGCCGTCACTTGACTGTAAGATGGACGAATGCTAAGAAAAGCTGCCGACCTTGTTGATCTCGAGCTGGACGAGGTGGAAGCGAGCCGAGAGTCGCAATTCTGTCCGCAATAGGGATGCCGATTAGGGCGCAAGCGTCGATGTCAAGCTGACAAACCAAGGAAAGAGGGAAAGAAAGGGCGAGATGACCGAGGTGGAGAGAAGGAAGAAGGAAAGGAAGCAAGCAAGGGAAGCGGGTCTCGTGCGTCGTCGACCTTTGTTTGACGAGAAAGCGGAAACGGAAAAAGAGGAATTCCAACAAGTGGGCGCTTGCCCGATTTCGTTTTTCCTCTCGCTTCGCTGTGGGCGCAGCGGCTCAACTCGACCTCGAATCGGGCGAAACAACAAACAGACAAAGGCAAAACGCGAGGGCAAACAAGACGCGATGCGAACGACGGATCGGATTCAAATTGAGCGTTCGTGCAGCCCGATTTCTTTTGCAGGCTCGGTCATCTCAATCGGTGCTTCTAAGCTGCAACGGCAATGTGCTTGCTCAAGCTGTTGATGCTGAGCTGGACTCAAAAAGCGCTTGCAGGCTTGCTTGCAATCGTTGTTCAAGAAAGGAGACTACAGAGTACATTGAGGCGTAAGGAGACAGTAGCTAAACAGAGCGGAACGAAGACTCGGCGGCAGCGGGGTATGATGGGCCAACAGATTAGCATGGGCCTGGCACTGCCCGCACGACTCGACAATACTACCTGCTGCGCTGTGCAAGCGCTTCTGGAGCCTGAGCCTTGTCTGCCGCCGTGTCAGTCAGCCTGTAGTGCGCCAAGGGCCGGTTGAGCTCGCCCTTTGCACGGCACTTGTACAGGAATCCGACCACAACTTCACCCTCCTTTGGCGCTGGTTGCGATGCAAAGTGCTGTGTCGCGACTTGACTGAGGTAGTTCGTGGCCGCATCGGCATCGAAAAAATGCGGAGGGCAGGCGATCTCGTCTTCGTTCGTTTTGGCTGGGTTGGCGCCCAGGGCTGCTGCGGTCTCGAGGGCGCTGTTCTCGGCTGCATTGCGCTTTCGACTCGACGTGGTGGTAAGGGGAGATGCGGCACGGCCTTTGCGTTTGCGGCCGTTGGAAGATGATCCGCCGTCCTGCTGTGACGAGTCGACTGGTGGATACGATTGGGCTAGGTCGTAGAAGGAGATGTAGGACTGGACCACTTCGGATGGGAGCGCGTTGAAGTCGACCACGGGTTCTGTTGTGGGTAAGGGGAAGGGATGAGTTGTTCTCAGTCAGACAGAGCCTAGGGGATCTACAAGTGTGCAAGTCGCTCGACATACCTCGTTCAAAGTCATCGTTGGCCTTGCTCTTGTCCTTGGATTTGGAGTCGTCGACCATGTTTGCGATAGGGCAGGTGGCAAGTTAGTTTCGAGTTGATCGTTGAATACGGGTGCGTCTGTTGTTTGACTATGAGCAGCGACGTTGGTAGTGGCGGGAGATGTCACAGAGCGGTACAGGGAAGGAGTGTTGGTAGAAGGTCAAGACAAAGCTCGATTCAGCGGATGCAGTGTCCATTTCGGGAATCCGTGCAGCTTCGCCGACTTCCGAATATTTTTCACGCTTGAGCCACAGTTGTCTTTGCGTTTCTGCTTGGGACCTTGGGTAGGCTGCCTCGACCTCTTTGTTTGCTTCAGACAGTGGCTCGGATCTCTTCCTTAGTCTCGCATCGTTCTGTGAGCAGATCATGTGGTCAGTGCTATCATAAGCATCGGAAGAGCCGCACACGAGTGTAGCAATCACAAGCCAACTCTGACCGTGAGAGAGCGAGCCCGATGCAAGCGAAATGGCGCGGAGCTCACTTTTTTTGGACCCTGAAAAAAAAGAAAAAAAAAAAAAAAAAAAAAAAAAAAAAAAAAAAAAAAAAAAAGGAAGAGGGGCAAAAAAGGAGAAAAAGAGGAAAGGAGAGCGAGTCACCGT
>JALCCG010000127.1:0-59584 GCA_023212695.1 Sporisorium sorghi | reverse complement strand
GAGCCGGTTTCCCAGTCCCTGAGCGTTGTATTGACATAAAACGGGCTGTCCTTAAATTGAATATTGGAGTTGCCCGACTTGAAATTAAGCGTAGGCGGGATTTGTTGATGCTTCATGGACAGCAGAATTTTGATGATTCCCGCGACGCCAGCCGCATGGGCCGCATGCCCGATGTTGGTCTTGATTGAACCGATGGCGCAGTATTCCTTATTGTCGGTATATTTCCTGAATGCTCTGGTAAGTGCCTGGTATTCAATCGGATCTCCCAGCTTCGTGCCCGTTCCGTGGGCTTCAACTACCTGGATGCCGCTTGGATCAATATGAAACGCATCATATACGCTGCGTTCCAAACTCTCCTGGGAAATGGCGCTTGGCGCCGTAATACCATTGGTGGTTCCGTCCTGATTCATTCCCGATCCGCGGATGACGCCGTAGATATGATCTCCATCATCCATCGCTTCGCTAAGACGCTTCAATACAAGCACGCCGGCCCCTTCACCGGGAACAAATCCATCCGCACGGTCATCAAAGGTATAGCTGTGTCCTGTTGCAGAGAGCATTCCGGCTTTGTTGGTGCTCAAGTAGTACCAAGGCGTAGACTGGATAAACACGCCTCCCGCCAGAGCCATTTCCGTCTCTCCTGCCCACAATCCCTGACAAGCGATATGAACCGCAACCAACGAACTGGAGCAAGCGGTATCGATAGCAATAGCCGGTCCCTTGAGATCAAGGTAATAGGCAATCCGTGCCGGAATGACCGACCCGGCTATGCCCCAGAAGGCCTGCGCGGGTGCATCGTCACCCGACAGCTGGTGATAATCCCCCGCTCCTCCAAGGCAACCGACATAAACGCCGCATTGGCGTCCCTGAATCCTGGAACCGGCATAACCGGAATCCTCCAGTGCCTTCCAGCACTCCTCCATAAACAATCTCTGCTGGGGATCCATATAATTGGCTTCGAGTCCGTTAATATTGAAAAAAGAAGGATCAAATTGATCGATATTCTCTACAAAGCCGCCGCGGTCGCAATATTCGGCATCCTCCGGATAGTATGTCGAGAGATCCCAACGCGGTGACTCTCCGATGAGCTCGGCTCCATTGGATAGATGTGTCCATAATTCATCCACGTTGGCCGATTGGGCATACTTTCCGCTCATTCCAATTATGGCAATCGGCTCTTTTTGCATGGATGTCTTAAGGGCGACCCCCTGCTGTTCAAGATTAGCCATTTGAGAGTCAGGTAGTGGAGCCGCATCCATAAACCTGCCAAAGTAAGACCTAGGTGCGGAGGCGTCCTCTATATCAGATTCACCCGGCTTAGCCTCAACAACGACAGCTTCGTCTTTAAGGTTTTGTCCGAATTCACTGGCGACCGCATCTCTGTGATCCGATAAAATATACGCTGTGAGCTGCTTCACGGAACTATAATCAAAGAGGCTTGTCGTATCAAGTTCAATGTTTAAGGCTTGATTAAGCACTTGTACCAAATGAACACCGATAATAGAATCCAGACCGTAGTCGGCAAAAGAATCCTCCAGCTCGATTTCGTTCCTGTTTACCTTCAATGCCTCCGAGAGCTTCTCAATGATGGTCTCCTTCACATGATCCTCCAGCATCTGTTCGGTCACCGCCCTGGTTGTTTGCGCAGCCGCGATGTTCTTCTCATGTCTTTTTTCTGCTATAATCGTGGGCTGCAGCGTGGTCGTCGTGTCGATTCGGTTTAGCTTGGACATGCTTCTGACCTCGGCATGCGGGGAAGCATCCTGGAGTGCTATCTTCTGTCGTACAACCCCGTTGCTTCCCGCCGCAATGATCTGCTGTCCCCAATCATGAGCTTCTTGTGCCGGAAAGAAGACGCCCTCATAGCCTTCGGATTCCAACACGGCTTTCCAGGTTGCGGGATACAGGCCGGGGCTGCCGGGAATGCGTATAGCTGCATCTTCATACAGCCACCACCCTTCCAGAAGTCCGAAAGTTAAATGAGTGAACAGCCGATTATCGCTGAGCTCGTTGATCAGAATGATGCCGTTCTTTTTTAACACTGCTTTGGCATTTCGTAACGTGTGGCGGATATTGCGCGTCGCATGAAGCACATTGGTTGCGATCGCAATATCGAATGCTCCCGCAGGCGCATTCGGACCGGATGCCGGTGCGTCTACATTGAAGATTCTATAAGTCAAATAGGCATGCTCCGGACCATATTCTTTTTCAGCAAACAATAAAAATGCTTTGGAAATATCGGTGTAGCAATACTCCTCAATATGGTCACGGTAAGGCTTCAGTTTGTGGAAAAGCATGCTGCTAGTCCCTCCGGTACCAGCCCCGATTTCAATAAGCCGCAGCTTTGCCGAAGGATCTGCCTTGATCCTGTCCTCCACATACGCGATTAAGGCATCTGCAAGAGCTTCATTGAAATAGTCTGCAACCGGATTATTTTTATAAATGCCTTCCACCATGCTCATCGAGGAATTAGGAAACAGGATATCGGTCGCGAGGCGCTGACCCGTTAGAATGTCAGGTAATGCGCGCAGCACCGCCTCCGTCAGTGTCATCCATGCTTTTAAGCTTGGATCTGCCAGCCATTCCTTCTTTCTCAGCTCCCATTCCTTCCACATTGAATCCCTATCAACGGTTACCGATTTCATGGTTTGGTACGTCTCGCCATCCTGATAAAGGAATTGATTCTGTACAAGAACACGGTGGCTTTCCTCAAGCCATCTTTCGTACATGGGAGCCAATCCCCTACGGGCGTTGC
Source organism: Sporisorium sorghi (assembly GCA_023212695.1). NCBI lineage: Eukaryota > Fungi > Basidiomycota > Ustilaginomycetes > Ustilaginales > Ustilaginaceae > Sporisorium > Sporisorium sorghi. Next base: position 56,829 of record JALCCG010000127.1, on the reverse strand, counting down.
CATCACTCGCCGCCTTTATGCCCGACTTCAATAGCCCCATAGCCGTAAGCTCGCTCAAGAGCATTCTGGATAAGAGGTCAATCATTTCCTTATTCAGGCCCTGACCCTCGTTCAATCTCGGAGCCTGGTAACCTGCCGCAGCGATATCCCCCTTGAGGTTAAAACTGTGGATGGTTGGCGGTACGTTGTCCGATCGAATATCGAAACGCTCCTTAGGATTCATCCCCTCCACCAGGAGGGGTTTGGTTGTTGTAATCATGGCCATCTGATGGATGGGGTTCGAAACCAGCAGTTCCACGGCCTTCATTCCATCCTCCGGTGTTATGAGTCCCAATCCGATTCGGGACAGCTGCTGTACATCCCCGGAAGCAGCAGCGTCAGCGCTGCTCCAATACCCCCAGTTCATCACCTTCACCTTACACGGCCACTCACTCGCGAGCCGATGGGCGAACGCATCCTTGAATGTACACCCGGAGGCGTAAGAGCTTTGCCTTGGGTTTTTGATGAGAGCGATCAGAGAAGAGAAAAACAAAACAAAATCCAAAGGTTCCTCACGAAACACCTGAGCCATGCGTACGCTCACGTCAATCTTAGCCGAGAGGCCCGCCTGGAATTGCTCCTCCACCATATCCGCAAGGCTGCAGTCCGACAGCACCATCGCTGAGTGAACGATGCCGTTAATTCCCGGGAATTCCGCCTTAATTGCTGTGTAGGCTCCTCTGAGTTCTTCTAAATGGGTTGCATCTGCTGCGATATAAACAGGTTTCGGGCCAAATTGTGAGATACGATCCAAATCCGACTGGATCTGATCATCTATAGGTCTGCGGCCAATCCATACCACGTTAGCCTTATACGTCCGGACCATGTATTCGCTCCATGCTTTACCGATTCCTCCAGCACCACCAATTACGACATAAACGCCCCCGACCTTAAAGCTTGATTCCACCATTGGAGGCGGGTTCATAGGTACGAGATGCTGCCTGTACCACTCCTGATTCCGGTAAGCCCAGGGGTGTCCGCGCCGATCGGCAGGCAAGGCCAATAGATCGGTTACGGGCCAATCACAACCGGCCTCCAGATCGACGATCCTAATGTTCCAGTTGGGATATTCTTTTGCCATCGAACCTACCAGTCCGTGAATACTGGCATGCGCAGGATTAATCGTATCTGATCCATGAACGGATTGCGTATTAAATGTAATCACGGTCCATTCCAAGCTGCGAGTTGAATACCCCAGACGGATAAGCGATTTAATCGTTCGGAACAACGGTTTAACGCCTGACTCCTGTCCTGCGATCCATTCATCTCCCGCGGTGGATTCAAGTGAATGTTCAGAAGGAGCCATCCATATCACATGATCTATCAAACCGCGAGCTTCAATTTGGGCTGCAATGCCTGTAATTGTATCTTGGGACGTGATGTCGATGAATTGCATCTGAGGGTATATCTGCTGGAACGTACTTCTGTTTTCCTTCCTGCCGACAACCAGAACACGAGCCAACGCTTGGGGTAGCCTCTCTCCTTTATCTGGCAGCACCGCATCCCATACCGGGACGAGATGAATATTCCCGACAGGAGGCTGTGCATGGGACTCTTGCCGAATGGCATTCGACTGGCTGCTTGATTGAGGTTCCCCCTCCAGCACCCTTGTTGAGAACCCTCTCATACGGACACGGATACGGCCCTCTTCGTCGCATAAATCGATGTCCAGCTTTTGAGTTTTGCCTATCGTCGCAGCCGCATGCTGATCACTGCTTCGTATCCATGCCCACATATTCGGAGTGCAATCGCCCAGTATGTCTAGCTCCTGCAGGGCAAAGGGCATCACGGGTTTAACCGAATCCGGGATTCTGCCTTCGCCTTCTGAGCTCATTAGAAAACCGATGGTAGCCTGTAAGGCTGAATCCATCAGGCTCGGATGAAGAACATACTCGTTCAGGGTGCTGGTTACAATTGAAGGGATGGACAGCTTCGCCAGTATTTGCCCTGAGCCCTCTTCCTTATAAGCTTCTTCAATTCCCCTGTGCGCCGGTCCATAGTCCATGCCCATCGCATTAAAAACCTCATAAAAACGAGAGGCGGGAATGGATTGTTCGCCAAACTGCTTCTTCAACTCATCGTATTTCAGGACAACCTGCGTGCCAGGCCGTACCAGCTCCGCATGGCCTTTGCTGTGTACAGTAAATTCAGTGCCGGTAACCCCTTGAGGCGTGCTATATATTTCGTAGCCTATCCCTCCGTGTTCCTCGGGAAGCAGCCGGATATTCACGATTGCTGGCGTCCCCTCCACGGAGATTGGTCGAATCCAGACTACATTCTTCAAGCGGATGGCTGTCTGGTCATTCGGTAGTTTGCCAAGTGATTGCATCAATGCCATTCGAGCCATCTCAAGATAGGCCACCCCCGGCAATATCTTCTCCTTCTTCACAACATGATCGGACAAGAAAAATTCATGTCCGGTAAACCTGCTGCTGAATCGCTGCTCCATGAAATCGGACGTGTTTTTGTGAAGCAGCGGGTGTATGCCCACTTCCGCTGCAGGCGCGATCGACTTACCGGTAACAGGAATCCAGTAGCGCTCCCGTGCAAATGGATAGGTTGGCAGGCTGATCCGGGAAGCTCTGTTGTTGTCACCATAGAGCAAATTCCAATCGATCTCGATTCCCTTAACCCACCACTCAGCCAAATGCTCCATACGTCCCTCATGAATCCATTGGCTGAGGGATTCTTCATTTGCTTCTCTCGCAGAGGATAATGAAACTGTGTCCTTATCCGGCTTGATCGTCCCTTTATAGCCGTGTTCAAGTACATCTTTATTTTGCAGGAAAGCCTGAAGCCCCTCAATCAACTCCGAAATCTCCCGAACGACAAAAGCCACCCGTACTTCCATAGCTTCACGCCCTACCTGCAGCGTAAAGGCCACATCCTCTATGGAGGTTACGTTGTGGTCCTGCTGCCGATCCCATTCTTCCTGGGCAATCTTTTCGTCATGAGCCGCAACCTCACTCTGGGCTCGCAATCGTTCTGGATGCTCGTCCAGAAGATGTGCCGCAACCGAAGCGATCGTGCAACTCTGAACCCATTCCCTATCGTCCATCTCAACGGCGAATTCTTCCAGAATTTTGTCCTTCAGCTGTCGGATGTGAACGGGTTCGACTCCGTATTCACTCCATGGAACACTGGCTTCAATAAGTTCTCCGTCAACATGAATGATCGCGGCTAAGATCCCCCTGATTCGCTCTTCCAAGAAGCCCGCAAGTTGCGACTCTGTATGCTCGATATCCAGCACTTTCTCACGGATAGGCAGCCCTTGCAGATGTTTGAGCAGCTCTACGGCATAGGATTTAAGCCTCTCATTGTTTTTAGCCGAAAGAGGAACAAGCACGGGCCGGTCTTGCTCACGCTTCGTCCGTGCAACTCCTCGAATTTGGGTATCTATGTATTCTTCTAGAATCACATGCGCATTTGAACCAGTGGCTCCGAACGAACTTAATGCTGCCCGCCGCGGATAACGAACCTGCCGTCCATCTTCCATCATCACGGATGGCTGCCATTCTTCGGTGACACGCTGCACATAGAACGGCGATTGCTCAAAATCGATATAAGGGTTCAATTCCTCAGCGTGAAGCGAAGGAACAAGGGTTTTGTGATAAATTTGGAGCGCTGCTTTCTGAAGACCGATCACCCCGGCTGCCGATTCCGCGTGCCCTATATTTGATTTTACAGAGCCGATCGAACAAAACTGCCGGTCTTGGGTATAACTTCCAAAAGCTTTCATCAATCCTTCAATCTCAATGGGATCGCCGAGGGAGGTTCCCGTACCATGCGCCTCCACATAACGAATCGTCCGCGGGTTAATGCCGGATTGCTTCAAGCAATCGGCAATCGCCTCCCCTTGTGCCACTGGACCAGGCACCATGATTCCACTCACAGTTCCAACATGGTTAATGGCGCTGCCCTTTATAGTCGCGTAGATTCTGTCATTGTCTTCAATGGCTTTATTTAAAGGCTTCAAGAGAACCGAAGCAACGCCTTCTGCAGACACATAACCATCGCCTCCTTCACCGAAGGTATGGCAGTAACCATCACTTGAATGCATCCCCCACATTCCATAGGTCATATACTTGGCCGGGTGCAGAGATAAATTCACACCACCCGCCAAAGCCACTTCGCTTTCACCGCGTTTTATGCTTTCCATAGCCAGATGGACAGCCGTAAGGGAAGAAGAACAGAGTGTATCTACGGTCATGCTCGGACCATGAAAATTACAAAAATACGAAACCCGGTTCGCGATAGGACCTGCATTCAATGAGAGTGGAAACGCCTCCCCTTGGGACAACGCCTCTGCCCCCACCAGCGAATAATCCTTGTGCATCACCCCGGCAAAAACACCTACGTTCCGTCTCTTGTTTGTCCCGCGAGGCGTCACCAATGATTTAGGTGTATATCCGGCATCCTCAATGGCCTCCCAGCACGTTTCCAGAAACAGTCGTTCCTGCGGATCCATCGTTTCCGCTTCACGAGGAGAGATTCGAAAGAATTTGGGGTCAAAGCAATCCGGATCTTCAATAAATCCACCCCATTTGGACATTTCTTTACCGCCAGGCGATTTAATTCCGGCCAGCCGCTTCCGATCCCACCGAGATTCTGGTATCTCACTTATGCAATCTTTTCCCTCCTGCAAGTTCGTCCAGAATTCCTGGAGGTTTCTGGCTTGCGGATATCGGCCGGACATACCGATGATGGCAATATCGTCATCGGCGGCTGTCCTTTCCTTGGGAGTGGAACCCAAAGCAGTAGGGGCTAAAGGTTTAGGCAAGTCATGGAATCCAGGATGGGAAGGCGATCTGGATACGGATTGCTCTGATGCTGCTTCGATTTGCTTAAATTGTGAGGCATAATGCTCTTCCAGGTAAGCAGAAAGCTCGGCAATGGTTGTGTATTCAAACAACAAGGTGGGCGATAAAGAGGTCTTGATTCTGGACTCAATCGATCTCACGATCCCCAACAAGCCCGGGGAATCCAATCCCATCTCATAGTAACCGGACTCCGGGTGGATATCTTCCGCGGAACTATTCAAAACATCTGCCATGAGCTGCCGCAGGAACCTTTCGATAGAAATAACGGGTGCCGCATCACCTGCGGCACCCGTATCGAGAGTGATCTTATCGGAGGTGGCCGGAGCTCCGCTTATAGGCTCCTGCCACGGAGATGATGGAGACGACAACTTCCGTTCCGGATTGATCAGTCCCGCTTCACGGACCAGTTTGCCCGCGAAATTTCTTAATTCTCCGACTTTTTTTCCATCCCGATTAAAAAACTCCATCGTCCAAAACATCAATTCGTTCTTATGGATCACCGAGGATTTCTGCACTCGTGTAATACATCGCTGCCGAAGAGGTTCTGACGCATGAAACGCTGCATAACTAAGAGGCAAGAATAATCGCTGTTCCTGCTCAGTGGCAGGCGCAAACATTCTCCCGGCCCCAACACCGCTGCCGTCAATCAGCGCAGGGTGGAATAAGAACTCTTGCGAGCTGGACTGAGCGTCCGGTCCGATAGAAAGATCCAGAATCACGGCGGCCTCCAGTTCATAGACCTGACCTTCTGCCTTCATAAATCCGGTATGAACCAGCTCCTGGCTTTGGTATTCTTCATATAAATCATATATGCCCAGCTCTCTGATTGCCGAGCGCTTCACGGAGCTCACGTCCAACGTCTCATCATACGACACCGGTTCTATAAGAGACATTTCGGCAGTAGCGTACAGGGTAGTCTCCGGTTCCAGTATGCCATCACGCTGATTCCGTCCTTCGAGACGAATCTTCCACGAGCCGGCAGAGGTTTCATTGCAATGAACGCCAAGTCTGACAGAGCAGCCTGGGACGGTTGCAATCGGCTTGAAAATACTCAAATTACGAAGTTCGAGCCTGTCGAAAGAATAGTGATTTTTTTTGTAAGCTTGATATATAAGATCAATATAAGCCAGTCCAGGCAATAATTCTTGTCCATACACTTTATGATTGCTGATAATCGGATTCTTTGCAGACAGGTTAAATTGTTCGTACATCTCACTGGCTCCTCCCTAGTCGAATTTCTCCCAAAAAATATTCTGCGGAACGTCGGCTGCTGCTCTGCTGCCGGGTATCGTCATGGCATGCGTCTGCCAAATCCGCTGCTTGTTTAATGCCGGAAGTGGAACAGGCTGCCTTGTATTGCGTTGGAGAGCCAAATCCACGGCCTCCTCCAAAATCACATGGGCGTTGGTTCCCCCGTCGGCAAAACAGTTAATCGCAGCGATTCTTGATGTATGAGCATGAGTCCACTCGGTATTTTCTCTGCCAAAATACAGCGGAGATGATTCTATGTCATAATGTGCCATAGCTTCTCGGCCAGATAAGAAAGGAACAAATCGTCCATGCTGCAGCATCAATACCACTTTAATAAAACTCGCGATGCCTTCGGCACAGAGCGGATGCCCGATATTGGGTTTCATCGACCCGAGCCCCAGCGGAATCGTGCTCGACTCCCGATAAATCGTATGGATCGCCTTAAGTTCCAGCAGATCGGTCACCGTCGTACCGGAACCGTTGGTTTCAACGTAACTGATCTCCTCAGGTTTCCTGCCGCTCTTGCGCAATGCGGATTGTAAAACTTCTCTCTGCGCCTGGATATTCGGAGTTGAAGGGCCTGCTGTCCGTCCGTCATTGTTAACGGCCACTCCCTTGATGACAGCGTAGATTTGATCGCCATCTGCAAGCGCCTGCTCCACGGTCTTCAACAGAACCATACCCGCACCTTCTCCCAGCACCACGCCATCCGCTCGCTTGTCAAACATATGGAAGTCCTGCACCGGACTTAAAATTCCCCGCTGTGCGAATATTCTGTGAGCACGATCCGTTGTCAGCAGACTTGCGCCGCCGACAATCGCTGAATCGATATCTCCTGCAAGGAGCGCTTGGATGGCCATGTTCATCGCTACCAGAGCTGAAGAACAGGCGGTATCCATCACAACGCTTGGACCACGGAGGTCAAGAAATTGCGAGATATTGGCAGCCAGATAGTTCTGTCCCACGGCCACAATGGGATTACGTGCTTGATGTAGGCTTGATTCTTCCGGCTGATGCTGTGTTCGCGCACCGAGGTAAACCCCGATCGGCTTTCCCTTCATTTCTTGCATCGTATATCCCGCATGAGATAACAGCTTCAGACTTTCTTCCAGTACCATTAACGCCTGAGGATCCATGGCTTGGGCATCGGCTTCAGGAATCAGGAAGAAGGAGTGATCAAAGCTTGTAATGTCATTCAGCGTGCCCGCATAGAAGCCGCTGGAGTAACCCCATCTTTCATATGGGACCTGACGAATCACTGATCTTCCCTCCGATAGAATCCTCCAATATTCTTCAAGCGACTCGGCACCCGGGAATCGGCATGACAAGCCTACCACGGCAATATCTGAAGAAATAACTCCATGAATGCCTTTATTGGATGGTCTTCTTCTATCTTCTGAAGCCGCTGGTACCTGTGGTGGAGATTCTTTCCCTTCGTGTTCTTCATAACCTTCCATATTCATAGACCCAAGCAACTGAGATACGGCAGCGGGATGGGCACTGACAAGCCACGCGGCCAATGATTCTATGGTTGGATATTCAAATAGCAGAGTTGGCTCCAGATCCAGCATGGCTAATTGATTCATTCGGCGCAGTAATTGAGCGATCATAATCGAATCTACGCCGTAATCCTGAAATGCTGTATCAAGCTCCAGCCGGGAGAAAGGGATTTTCAATTCTTCTGCCAGCAATTCGGCGAGCCAGACTTGCGTTTTATTTAATAGGCTATCGCCGCCAGGCTTGGGAGATACCAGCACTGCCTTTTGCCCTCCGTGCTGCGATCCGGTGTATCCTTCCGGGCGCTCCTGAATCGCATTTTGCATAAGCATGCCAGGATTCCATATCTCCGGATTAACAACAGCCGGCAGAATCACCGATTCTGTTCTGCTGGAGAGAATCTGATCCAACAGCTGCAGCCCCTCTTCATTTGTCACGCTCAGTAAGCCTGTCTGCGCATAAGCCCTGCTCCTTACCTCGCCCATACCAGCCTCTTTCCAGCTTGGCCACTGGATACTGATTACGGGATTCGCATGCTTCTCCTTCGCCGCAAAATAGTCCATATAAGCATTTGCCATGGCATAATCGCTTTGTCCGGAACCTAAAACAGGAATCGTTGACGAAACGGACGAGAAAAGCACAAAAAACGATAAGGCTTCATGTCTAAAGCAATCATAGAGTACTTGAAGTCCCGCCACCTTCGGGTCAAAAACCCGCTCGATTCCTTCAACCGGCTTCCTTACAAAGGCAGGATTATGCGAATCAATTACGCCGGCACAATGTAAAACGCCTCCAATTGGCCCCATCGTGCTTTTAACCGCTTCCAGGCTATGCCGCATCTTACGTTCATCCGTTAGGGATACGGAGAGGACCCTCACTTCTACCTGTTGTGCTTCCAAAGCCTGGATCGCTTGAATTTTGTGGGCCACAGCCGTATTCTGACCCTTGTAAAATCCCCATTCCTCTCGGGGAGGCAGCTCTTCCAGTCCAGTTAGAACCAGCTTTCTAACTCCGTATTTCCTTACAAAATGCGCGGCGCATACATATCCAATTCCCCGCGTCCCGCCTGTGATCCATAGTACATGCTCCTCTGGAAAAGCGAACGGTTCCTTGCCGGGGCCGAAGCCCTGTAACTCATCCAGCGCTGCACGATATCGCGTACCGCTCCGGTAACCAACTTCCGCATCCTCACTTTCAGCTGCGAATTCGCTGACGATTTGCTCAGCTAGGGCAAGAACATCATATGCTGCATCCACATCCATATGACGTGACCTCAAGCGGCTGTACTCACTCTGCAGCATTCGATACAGCCCCGCCCGATCAGCGCCCGACAAATTCACTTCGGTACTGAGGAATGACTCCAGCCCTTGCGTAACACCAAGGAGTGCCAGACCACCTGCGTCCGCATGCTCAATTACTTTTTGAAGCCAGGGAATCCACCCGGTCACCCCCGTCCCATTCCTGCCGCAGCCAACAACGTCGATACAGCCGCCATATTGCTTCCAATCCCGCTCGGTCTGATGAAACTCCTGTGCCATATCCTGAACATCAATGATCCGGCTGCGTGTGAAATGTCTCGACACATGCGCAGCTAATTCCATCGTTTCCCGGGTCGTCAATATGGCGATCGTTTGATTCTCGAACCTGCTCATATCAAGGGATGTTTCTATGCTTGCAGGTATCCACGTCTTGTTCAAAAAGCACATGCTACGCTCGACCGGATGATTTGGGATGACAGGAGGAGCTGCATCCTGTTTCGTTCCCGAACTTCTGTCCAACCGATCACGGCGATCATGATTCCCTTGGGGATACCAGTAACGCTCTTGGGAAAACGGATAGACCGGCAGGCTGATCCGGTGCGGGAGATTCTCGCCATATAGCAAGCTCCATTCCACATTCAACCCTTTCACCCAGAGACTGACGAGTTTGTTGTACTTTCTGCGCTGTATCCATTTAACAATGGCTTCCTGCAGCTCTTCATCCCTCTCAAAAACAGATAACGTTTCTTTATTACGCTTAACCTGGCCATAATGCACGCCGTCCCCATGCTCACGACCTTCGATGTAATCCGTTAGTTTATCCACCAGCTCTCTCATCGTGGATGCAATCACGGCCAATCGTTCCTCCATGGCTTCCCGTCCGATTTGAAGGGTGTAAGCCATATCAATGAGGCTGTATTCTTCATACTGCTGGACCGCGATATCCGCCAGAAGGCGCTGCGCCTGCAACTTCAGCTGCTCCTGATTCTTCGCGGACAATACAATGATGGCCGGATAATGGCTATCTGCTATCACTGGCGAAGGTTTCTCGTATCTTGGGATATATTCTTCAATCACGATATGGGCATTAGACCCGCCCGCTCCGAAGGACGAAACGCCCGCTATTCTCGGGTATTCCTTCCGTTCTCCGTCTATCTCTAACACGGGTCTTTTCCAATCGGCAAGATCCTGCTGAACAACAAATGGAGTATCGGCAAAATCGATATTGGGATTCAGCACGCGGGAATGAAGCGAAGGAACTAACTGCTTGTATTTAAGCTGAAGCAGCACTTTGGTCAAACCTGCAATTCCCGCAGCACTCTCGCAATGCCCGATATTTGATTTAGCCGAACCGAGCGCACAGAACTGCTTGTCGCCCGTGTACTCCCGGAATATGCTGTTCAAGCCGGCAATCTCAATGGGATCTCCGAGCGATGTTCCGGTGCCGTGCGCCTCCATGTAACTGATTGTCCGCGGCTCAATCCCTGCCTTCTTAATAGCCCGGCCAATTACGCTCGCTTGAGCCTTGGGATTAGGAACCGTATATCCGTTCGTTTTCCCCCCGTGATTGATTGCGGTCGCTTTTATAATTCCATAGATCTGGTCCCGATCCTCAATGGCTTGGGCCAGCGGTTTAAGAAGAACCGCGCCTACGCCTTCACCGGGTACGTATCCCTCTCCTCCCTCGCCAAAACTCTCGCATCTGCCCCTGCTGGATATGAACTTCCCTTGGGACAGGTAGAGATATTTATTGGGATGAATCGAGACGTTGACCCCGCCTGCAATGGCAGCCTGGCATTCCCCTCTCAGCAAGCTTTGACAAGCCAGATGGATCGCTGTGATGGAAGAGGAGCACATCGTATCTACGGTCATGCTCGGACCATGGAAATTGCAAAAGTAAGAAACGCGATTAGCTATGGATGCCGGAAGTCCGGGCAGCGCGAGAGGATTCCCCTGTATTTGTTCCTGAGCCCCATATAGCTGGTATTCCTGATACATGGATCCGACATAAACGCCGACATTTCCCTCCAGACCAAAATCATTGTATAGGCCCAAATTCTCCCGGGTATATCCCGCATCCTCAAGCGTTTCATAAACGCATTGCAAAAAGAGGCGCTCTTGCGGATCCATCATTTCCGCTTCCCGCGGTGATATATTAAAAAACAATGGATCGAAGCGGTCTACGCCTTGAAGAAATCCGCCCCACTTGCTGTAGGCTTTTCCCGGTTTGTTACGATCCTCATCAAAATACAACTGGGAATCCCAGCGGTCTTTCGGTATTTCCGTAATGCAATCCTTGCCATTCTTCAACACCTCCCAGAACTGGCCGATATTCTCGGCGCCGGGATAACGTCCGGACACACCGATGATGGCAATATCCATCGCTTCGGTTGTCCGTTCATTCCGCTCGCTCCTGGTTGGCGACAAGAACCTTGAACGCCTGAGACTGGCAACATTCCGAAACGCCTCTCCCTGTATTGAAAGGGGGGGCTCCGCTTGCTGAACAGCAGCAGGTTCTATGGGCTCTGCATCTTCCCTCTCTCCCAGAACCTCCTTCAATTGATCCCGGTAGGCTGTAATGAAATACCCCGTTAATTCCCGTATATTTTGATATTCAAAAAATAGCGTTTTGGACAATGAGCCGAAGGTTTTCTCCAATTCGTTGGTCAATTGCGTGGTCATGATGGAATCGATGCCATACTGCTCCATCGGAGCATCCGTTTCTATTCGCTGAACGGGCAGCTTCAAGACGGCTGATATCTGTCTCTTTATGAAATGTACCGCTTTTTCCGCGAACACCTCTTCGCTCTTTTGAAGGGAATGGTCATTGTCCGAAGCTGGCAGCGACGCCTGTAACCGAACTGCAGGCTTCACGACCTGCTTCTCTGTCAATTTGGCATAGAACAGCTCAGGATTGCCTGCCATGACAAGAACCTGGTCTTTACCGGACGTCCATGCACGATGGAAAGCAATCATAGCTGAAGGTGTCTCTATCGCGGCCATTCCCAGCCGCTGTTTCATCATCTGTGCGGACTTTTCATCAACCTGCATGCCGCCATCTTTCCATAAAGGCCAATTGACGGACAGCGTATGCCCACTTCGCTCGTTCGCGCGTACAAGTTCATTTCGGTATGAAGCGTAAGCGTCCATAAAAGCATTGGCCGAACAATAATCTGCCTGTCCCGGATTGCCCAAAACCCCATATATCGATGAAAAAACGACAAAAAGATCAAGCTTCAAATCCTTGGTTGCTTGATCCAAATGGACAAGTCCTGCCACTTTTGGCGCCATCACCGCCTGCATTTCTTCCGCTGTTTTATTGAGAATAAGACGATCCTTAATCACGCCAGCGCTGTGAAGGATTCCATTCAGCCCGCCAAACTCGGTGGCAATGTTACGAACGAGTTTCTCCACCTCTTTGAAGTTCGACACATCGACCTGCCTGTATTCCACCCTAGCCCCTTGAGTTCTTAATTGCTCCAGTTGAAGCGCTGAGTCGCTACCTGGCGCAGATCGGCCGGTAAGAATTAACGTCACATCCTTCGTGTGCCGGGCGATCTCATTCGCAAAAATAAATCCGAGACCTCCCAGCCCTCCCGTAATCAAGTACGTTCCGTTCTCTTTCCAAGGAGGGCTCTCTTCGAATGCCGGTGTCTCCATGACGTCCCAGCCTTTAACGAAGCGCTTCCCTTCCAGGTATCGAATATGAAATTCCTCCGGGCTGCAATGGTTCTCCCTCAATACGCCAACCAACCGCTCCGTAGATACATGCGGCTCCATCTCGATCATCTGTCCCACGAATTTGGGATTCTCCAGCCTGGCCGTCTTCAGAAGTCCCGATAAACCGGATAACAGACGATGTTCCTCCTGAGCAGGAATGACAATTTGAATGAACACGTTCTTTTTGGAGCCGTCTTTAAGAATACTCTGAATTTCATCAAGCAGATTGCCCGAGTATGCTTGAAACCGGTCCTTCATGTTTTTTCGTTTCGATTGCAAGGACAGGATGCGGACACCCTCCATTTGCGTTTCAAGACTCTTCTTCGCCGTTTCGTCCATTTCACACAACACGACACAGTGGTCATCATAACCGGATAACACCTCATGAGCCGCAACGTCCTGTTCCTGCCATGTGGGATGCAGCATGATCGTGCCCGTGCCTGCCCCGGATTTGAGCAAGGCCTCCTCTTTACTGAGTATCCTCCAGGATAACCCCTTCATCCTGACGCATAACATTCCTTGTCCATCATAGAGTTCAATATCGACTTTCTCAGACTTTCCTGATGTCCTGTCCTGCAGACTATACTGAACCTGCGCCCACATGACCGACGAGCATTTGTGTACAATATCGAGCTCCTGCAGTGCAAAAGGCAGGAATAGCCTTGATGCAGCCTTGCCCTCCAACACGCCCAACATGTCCGAACCAAGCATCAGAATCATGGCCGCCTGGAGGGCCGAATCCATCAAGCTGGGGTGCAGGATATAAGGGTCTTCGGTGCCCCGAATGGAGGAAGGAATCGACAGCTTAGCCAGGACTCCGCTGGCTCCCGTATATACTTCTTCAATCCCTTGATGTGCAGGTCCGTAATGAATTCCCATAAGCCGGAAAACCTCATAGTACTGCGCTATTGCAGTATCGGCTCTGACAAACTGTTTTTTTAATCCATCGATGTTCACCTGTGGCGTCCCGCCAATCAAGTCGGCATCCAACACGATATGGCCCTGGCTATGAACAATAGACTCTTCACCGCCATCTTCCGGCTCGCTATAAATTTCGTAGGAAACTTCGCCCTGTTCATCTGGATAAAGCACAATGTTCACATGAGCATGGTGATCTCCAACCGTGATCGGCCTGGCCCAGACCACATGTTCCAGCCGAATCGGCGAGTATGCATCAGCTGATTGTCCTGAGGCCCTCGAAGCAGCTTCCCTGGCCATTTCAAGATAAGCGACGCCGGGCAAGACACGCTGATTGTTCACGATATGATCCCTCAGAAAAAACTCTTCGCCCGAAAAGGTTGAGCTGTATCGCTGTTCTGAGAAATCAGACGTGTTGTGGTGCAGAAGCGGGTGTATACAGGAAGCTGCTGCACCCTCGGATACCGAGCTGACATCCGTGGTACCTTCTTCAGGTTCGGATATCCAATACCGCTCCCTGGCAAAAGGATAGGTAGGAAGATGGACATGCTGTATCTTCTCGGCCGGGAAAATGGGCTTCCAGTCCACCTCATACCCTTTTACGTATAATTCTGCCAATGCCATCAATTTACTGCCGTATTCCTGCACACTGCTCTTCTTGATGGATTGAAGCTCGGTGACAAGCACCTTGCCCAGATGTTCAAAGAGCGGCTCCTCCTGCTTCCCTGTTAAAGGGATTCGATCGTGGAAATACCCCTCAGGCTCATTTTTAGCAACTACCTGCTGCAGCTTCTCCCGAAGCTCACGTATATCCCTAACAACGTAAGCAGACCTTACTCCGAAATGCTCCCGGTGAAGGAGGAGGGTTGCGCTAACCTCCGTAAGCGCGATGTCCTGCTCTTGTTGGTCGAGCCAGCGTGCCAGATCCTGTTCCCGTTGGCGAAGCGATCCTTCTGTTTTGGCGGATAAACAGATTACGTACTGAGGAAGTTTCTTGCTCGATTTTTTCTTGGCAGCGGGTGCTTCTTCAAGCACGACATGCGCATTCGTTCCACCGAACCCAAAGGAACTGATCCCCGCACGCCTCGGAAAGGTCTGTCCATCTTCGCTTTCAAGCAGCTTCCATTCCCTGAGCTTGTCCACCATGTAAAACGGACTCTCTTCGATTGAAATACGGTGGTTCAGCTTTTTGAAATTTTGCAATCCGGGCAGCTGTTTATATTTCATGGACATCAGGACTTTGATAACCCCGGCAATGCCTGCCGCTGATTCCAGATGCCCGATATTCGTTTTGACCGAGCCCAGGCCGCAGTAATTGGTGTTCAGCTTTTGAGGCTCTTCCGGACGGAGTAATTGAAAAGCTTTCACAAGCCCTTGAAACTCCATGGGATCTCCCTTGGGCGTACCGGTCCCATGAGCTTCGATGTAACTGATGCTTTCCACGGGTACACCGGCTTTCCGATGGGCTTCGGCTATAACATCAGCCTGAGCTTCCGGATTGGGATAGGTGAGCGTATGCGTTTTTCCGCTATGATTAACGGCCGTTCCCTTCAGGACGCCATAAATGGAGTCCCCGTCTTCCAGGGCCTTCTCCAGCGGCTTAAGCAGCACGACGCCTGCGCCTTCACTGCGCACGTAACCGTCAGCGCTGTCGTCGAATGTTTTGCATGAACCGGTTGGAGACAGCATGCCCGCTTTGGAGAAGGAAATATGGCGGGAAGGTGTAAGTATAAGGCTGATCCCGCCTACTAGCGCCATGTTGCTCTCTCCGAGAAGTATGGACTGGGCTGCGGAATGGATTGCGTTGAATGAACTTGAGCAAGCCGTGTCGATAGGAAAACTCGGGCCCTTCAGGTTGAAATAATGCGAGATCCGATTCGCAATTACGGCCGAAGCCGTCCCTATGGAATGATAGGTTTCAATAGTCTGGTTGCTCTGCTCCTGCAATCCTTTGTAATCAAAATTAAAGACCCCCATGTAAACGCCGATCTTGTCCCCAGACAGTTGTGAAGGACGAATCCCGGCATCCTCCAGGCAGGACCACGATAATTCCAGCATAATCCGCTGCTGAGGGTCGGTCGCCTCCACTTCCCTTGCCGAGAGACCAAAAAAGCCCGGATCAAAGGCATCTGCGTCTTGTATAAAACCGCCCCACTTGCTGTTGCTCTTGTTCTTCCCTTGGGGATCGCCCCAATATTCCTTCCAGTCCCAGCGCTCCTTCGGAATCTCCTGAATACTTGAACGACCTTCCTTCAGATTATCCCAGAATTCTTCATAGTTCTGCGCTCCAGGGAATCGGCAAGCTATACCAATAATCGCGATCTCGTTCTTCATTTATACGGTACACCTCACTTTTAATAAACCTCTTGTGTGCTTCGACTGTTCTCCATTGCGATGTCATCCGTCTCCGAAAGCTTGCGGAAGCTCTTAAATCTTCGATTGAGCAGTGCTGCCGTCTCCACCATCAGTTTCTCCGCAATCTCATCAACGCGCCTGTTCCGCCACTGCTCAAGCTCGGTTCCTTTAACCCATTGATTAAAAGCGCCTAAGGCCGGTCCGCAATGAATTTGATAATCCACTTTATTTTCAGGGTCGCCCTGCAAAGCCAAGCGTGTACTGTAACTGAAATACCACCGGAATATCATGGCCATTTTGTATTTAGGGTTCCGCTCCGCCTTCTCGACGATTTGTGGATAGCGCGTTCTGACTATGTCATATACGCTCTCAAAACTGCGCTTGAAATACTTGTCCTGTATCTGTGCCTTGGTTTTCTCGTCGATTTCATCAATGGAGTTGTACTGACGGTACAAATCGTATAGCTTATTGGAGCGCGCCGGGAAAAAAAGCCCCTTTTTTAGCACCTGTACCCTCGCCCCCATCTCAAACATATCTCCCGCAGGCGCGTATTCCGTGTCCTGGACGTTCATTTGCTGCAGCAGGTCCTTTGCTTCGTCGCTCGTTCCGGCCTCCACGGTGCATTGGTTGATTGAACCGGTAACGATAAAGTCGGCACCCAGTGTAAGAGCTGCCGATATCGCATCCGGTGTACCGATCCCACCTGCGGCGCCTATTCTTATTTTTTTGTGATATCGATACTTATCCATCATTTCATCCCGTAATTTAATCATGGCCGGCATTAATGCATAAGCCACTGCCCCGTCCGTATGACCACCGGAATCCGCCTCGGCGCAAATATCATCGGCAACCGGCATTTCCCTAAGCATCAGGGCCTCTTCCGGCGTGATTTTGTTTTCCTCCCGCAGCTTCGTAATGATCCGCTCAGGCGCCGGACTGAGAAATGCTTCCGCAACTTCCGGCCGCGATACCTTGGCAATAATTTTCTTAGAAGAAACAATCCTTCCATGTACGTCATGCGTCAAACCTTTAGCCCGGTATTTAACCAATGCAGGCGTAATGTTCATGAAAGCCGCCGCTTCCATAACCTTCACGCCGCTTTGCAGGAACAGATCCACGGTTTGTTCTTCGATCTCCGGCTCGGTTGGATTGTGCACCAGATTCATGCCGTAGGATTGGCCTTGAGAAAGTTCTCGTTGTATGTATTGAATGGCATCCGAAATCTGCGGTAATTTCAAGCCGCCAGCCCCGAAGAAACCCATCATTCCTGCTTGTCCCATTCTTACAACCATTTCCTTGGAAGCAATGCCGCGGTACATGGCCCCGGTCATATAGGCGTATTTAAGATTATAGTCTCTGCGGAATTCAACGCTTCCCAGGGATGATGGGAGAATATGATATTCTGACGATGGTACCGCAGCGGGCGGTTCCACCCTCGATACTTCCACAGTCGTCGATTCCAATACGGACGGTATCTGTGCGGCACTCTCGATTAGTATTTCATTCACGCTTTCTGCAACGGACTCCTCAGCCACCTCAGGCTCATCCACGATCAGCGGACTTGCCTCTATCCTGATTCTCGCTATTAGATCCGTCAGAACCCTCCCGGGCCCAACCTCTTCATATTCCTGTACGCCAAGCCCCATCAAATAGCGGATGCTTTCCGTCCATTTAACGGAACTTGTAATCTGTTGAACCAGATTATGTTTAATTTCGGTTGGTCGATATCGTCTGGCATGCACATTGGAGATGACCGGGATGCGCAATGACTTGAACGTGAAGCTTTCCAGGAAAGCTTCAAATTCCCTCGCTGCATCCTCCATATGCCGGGAATGAAAGGCACCGCTCGTTCGCAAGGGAATGCACATCGTCACGTCCTTGTGGGACTCAAGAACCTTCATGGCATGATCCATGTCTGCTTTCGCCCCGGAAATCACGATCTGATGGGGGCTGTTCAGATTGGCAATGTCAATGCGGTCCAGTTTATGCTCCTGCAGCACCTCTGCAAGTTTATCTTCACTGAGGCCGATGACTGCTGCCATGCCGCCGCCGGCAGCCCGGCTCATCAATTCACCCCTTTTTTGCACAAGCTTCAGTCCTGTTGCAAAGTCGTAAGCTCCTGCTGCCAGCAGGGCGTTATATTCCCCCAGACTATGTCCGGCAACAAAATCGACCCTCCTCCCGGAATCCTTGACCTTCTTGAAGTAACTTAATGCACTAACGATGTATAATGCGGGTTGGGTGAATTGCGTCTTATTAAGTTCAGAATCCGGATCTTCCAGACATAGTCTCTTAATCGAATATCCCAGAATACGATCCGCTTCCGCAGTCAAATCCTTGAATTCATCAAACAACCCTTCGCCCATTCCTTTTTTCTGGGCACCCTGCCCTGGAAATACGTAAGCCAGCATAAGTTTCTACCATCCTCCCAATTAGATTCGTATCGGTATGTTTAATCCTTTTTTGATCGCCCTTATGTTCAGCCGCATCCCCTTCGGATAAGTGATGGAACAGACAAAGGAATCCAGCATGAAAGAAGTCGTTTCATATTGATAAAAGTTTTCATAATAGCTCACAAAAACATCATCCTTGAGGTTGATATGCTTCAATTCAAAGATAGCGAACGGGGTGGATAATCCCGTTTTCAGCACTTTGGATAGCGCCTCTTTAGCCGTCCAGACCACTGTCAGCATTCTGTCCGCAGAATAAGGCAGCGATTCTATCAAGCTTAGTTCTCTCGCTGTTGCTTGATCTTGCAGAACCTCCCGATTACCCTCACAGACTTGTTCGATATCGATTCCCATAGGGAACTTCTCCGAAAAAGCAACCGCGGCAGCGAGATGGCCAGAATGCGTAATACTAACTTGCGCATTCTGCGAATGCACCACAAGGGGCTGGTTAAAAATACCCCGTGCAATGAGAATTTGCCTCAAATCATCCTCGTTTGTGTACAGAGCAATCGCTTTTTTTGCTGCGTACCTGCCTGCCAGATAACTTCTGATCCTTCGTTCAAACTTGAGTGAGCGATAATACTGCCATTCTTCAACATGAAGAAATTCTGCCGTCTTCATCAGCTGTTCCTCTTCTGGACAAGAGAAGAAACATAGACTTGCCACGTTCAAACCTGTTCCTTCTCCAGACATTAAATGCTCAACCGTCATTTCCCAGGATGGACTTGTCATTCCCTTCAGGAGCCCTCCTCGATACAGAATAAGGTCGATTCATGCGCATCATTCTTTTTAAAAATGAACATAAAAATGCCTACGAGGTCCTCTCCTAAATTGCGGGAGGATTCGTAAGCATTAACACTAGTCACGTGTATGTTATGGCCCTTAAATGCTCTTAACGCGCCGAAACGTCGATTAAGTCGATTTAAGTTTCTGTTAATTAAAGTCATTCATTACCAATATATTATTATATAATTATTTATTTGTAAACTATTAATCTTATATGATTAGTAGTTTATTTTTTGTTTAAATTCCTTATTTCGACATTTTTTTCTCGGATTGTTTGATATGATCTTCATCATCCAATAAGAAGGGAGGATCACATATGTCATGGTACGCTTTATTTGTTAAAACCGGATACGAATCTTCCATCAAACGATGGCTTGATACAAGGTTCGATAACAACTTGCTGCATAGTGTGATTCCTAAAAGAAAAGTGCCGGAGAAAAAGGACCGTACCGTCCAGCACGTAATAAAAACACTTTTTCCCGGATATGTGTTCATCGAAACCAAAATGAGCTTTTCCATTTATTATACATTAAAAGAAAATCCTTTCATTTACAACACACTGAACTATCTCAATAACAAGGATAAAAGATCAACCCTCCCTGATGTGCAAATGGCTAGCGTTGCTTCTGAAAGACCAGCAGCAGAATCGCATTTTTTCAAGGAAATTCCCAGCGAGGAGATGCTTGTCGTGCTGCAGCTGATTAACGAGAATGAGGTTATCGAGTATTCCCAGGTCTATTTCCAAGATTCCAAGGTGATCGTCCAATCGGGTCCCTTGAAAGGTTTGGAGAGCCACATAAAAAAAATCGATAAACATAAAAAGCGAGCGAAAGTGCTTATGAATATTATGGGGAGAGAACAGTTGGTCGACGTTGGAATTGAGATCATTGAATAATCCATCGAAGTTTACTTACACAAAAAAGGGGCTGCACGCAGCCCCTCATTCACCAACGGAAGCGCGGTAACGACAAACGCCCCCTCTCTAGCCCGCAGAGTAGCCACCCGTCGAGGTGTACAAGCTTCGGGTAATCGGTGACTTCTGCATCCCATAGCTTATTTAGTCAATTTTGCATAAATCTCTTTCAATTTAGCGACAGCCTTAATCTCCAGAGCTTTGATATCCTCTACCAACGTTATCGCCTTGGTAGATTGATCTTCGAGATTGGGCTCGCCCCCTACCGGGAAAGGGAACATCTGATGCAGAACATTGAACCGTTCACACATCCCTGCATACAACATGTTTGCCTCCTCGAACAGCCCCGTAAGCTCCGGCTCTTCACCGTTCTCTTGCGGCCAAGCTGTAATCAATTCCTTGAAGAACTCTGCCGCGTAATAACGGGCATCTCTCAGCACTTCAATGTTGTAGGCGTGACCATTGGGCTCAATCTGCCGCCCCTGCAACGATTCAAGCCAGGCGTCATATGCCGCGATTCCTTTGACGGCTGTGGGTACGACGCTTTCTTTTCCTTCATATTGCTCAACGGCAGTCTCAAGGGCAAGTCGAAGCTGCTGACGGAGCGTTATATCAACGGAGCCCTCGATGACCAGAACGAATAGATCTTCCATGACACTCCTGCCCAGATTTTCGTAAGGCAGCGTATCCACTCTGCCGCACTCCTCCGCGTACAGGGTTCTGGTCTCATCATCGTAGCCATACAGCGTACCGAACTCCGGGAAGAAAATATCCCATGCCAGCACAGGGTATCCCCGGTCCAGCGAGCTGTGAATGAGATCGAGGGCTCTTGGCAGCTCTTGGTGAATGCTGCGTTTGCTCATCGCTCCTTTTTCCATGAGGGCAGGATCCAGCAGGTTGGTGTTAGGTCCGATTCCGTCCGACATCCCGTCAACGAATTTGGAATGGAAACCGATGTTATGAAGTCCCCGGGATAACACTTCGCCAAAGAAATAAGCGGTCGGACCGGCAATATGAACGTTATCCGGTATGATGTTGATCCGGAAAGCATGCCCTGTGAGCCCCATGACCATAGGCAGCGAGAGTTTCCGGTCAGTGAATTGCAGTATTTTATAGGTGGCATCTGCAGCACTCGTCCAGGTTTTTGTTTCTTTTAGTGATCCTTCATAAGGCAAAATTTTCTTTTTCATGATTCCCAAATCCCTTCTCGTCTTAATATAAGAGTCAACGGTGATACGGATTTTTTCCTGAATCACTTTCTTGCGTGATCTGGATATAATCTGATACACATTGGCCGAAGAGAGCTGAAACAGGTTGGCAATTTCTTGCGGCGACAGCTGATCGAAGAAATGGGATTCGAATATAAGCCGTTCGCGAGGCTTGAGGCATTGAATGATGCCTGTCAAGACACGCAGCGTTTCCTGCTGAAGGATTCGCTCCTCCTGTACGCTGGAGCCCGCGCTTTCTTCATTTGCGGAACGGTGGAGCCGTCCTAGAATGCTGTCCAGATTGCCCCAATTGTCCGAGCCTCCGGTACCATCTGCTCTTCCCACGCCCTCAAGCTCGGTAAATGTCTGCTCTTGAACAGCAGAGCTCCCTCTGAGTCGGGTATAGGCCTGGTTCCGGACGATCCGGTGCACCCATGGTAGGAACCGCTCTACATCAACCAGCTTGCCAAGATGCATGAAGGCACGGATGAGCGCATCCTGCACAACGTCCTCTGCCAGATAGGACTCCCGGGTTATAGCTCTGGCATAGCCATACACCTTCGACCGGTGACGCCGGACGAGTTCCCCGAATGCTTCCCGCTCCCCTGCCTGCGCATATTTCACCAACTCGCGATCTTCCATCTCATCCCATTGGACTTTGCTGTCTGCTGTCATTTCCAATTGCTTAAACCCTCTTTCGTATCGTCGACTACTTATATGACCGGAGAAGTTCGCCATTTCTGACAATGTGATTGAAAAATATTATACCTTTTTATCATTTTCCTTTCATGACAAAAAAAACGTCCCAAGATGACCTGTGTCTTCAGTCACTTGAAACGTCCTTTTAATCCCCATAGGTTATCTAACATCCGCTGCTGCGTGATGAATTTCTTGAAGGAAGTGTCCCACTTCCGGGCGCGTAAGCCCCAGATGCTCTCTCAAGGTTCGACCGCTGTATTCGGTACGGAACAATCCCCGTTCTTGCAGCACAGGGATGACGGTATTCACGAAATCGTCCAGATCGCCCGGCAGAACCGGAGGCATAATATTAAACCCGTCACAGGCGTAACCTTCAAACCAATCCTGCATCATGTCAGCCAATTGCTCGGGGGTTCCGACAAACTGCATATGTCCCCTGGAGGTTAGTATCTTTCTGCCCAGTTCCAGAATCGACAGATTGTCTTGATAGGCCATATCCATATATAACTGGACTCTGCTCTTCATGCCGTTGGAAGCCGCTACAGGATCCGGAATGTCTCTTGGCAAGGGTTGATCCAGCGGATAACCGCTCAGGTCATAATTAAGGAAACCCGATAGTACGGTAATCGCGGAAGATGGCGGTATCAACGCCTGCAGCTCATGAAACTTGCGCCACGCTTCCTCCTCGGTAGCTCCAATAACAGGTGAAAGACCCGGCATGATTTTCAGGCTTCCGCTTGCTCTCCCATACTGCGACAGCTTGGAATTGACACTGGCATAGAAATCCTGTGCTGCCTTCTTGGACTGCTGTGCCGTGAATATAACCTCACCATATTGGGCTGCAAAATCCTGCCCTGGTCCCGAAGAGCCAGCCTGAATCAGCACAGGATAACCTTGCGGCGGCCTCGGCACATTCAGAGGACCCTTCGTGGAATACCACTGTCCGGTGTAATCCACAGGCTGCACTTTGGCTCCATCGGCAAACCTCCCCGACTCACGATCAAGAACAAGCGCATCATCTTCCCAGCTGTCCCATAAACGGGTGACCACCTCCACGAACTCACGCGCCATCTCATAACGAAGACCATGTTCGGGATGTTTCGGCTTGCCATAATTATGGGCTTCAATATCAAGCTGGGACGTGACGATATTCCAGCCTGCTCTTCCTCCGCTTATAAAGTCCAGAGAGGCAAACTTCCGGGCTACATTATATGGCTCGTTGTACGTGGTGGAGACGGTTGCGGTAAGCCCCAGTCTGTCCGTAACGGTAGAGAGGGCCGATAATAACGTCAGCGGGTCCAGCATGCCGGAAGCAGAATTTTCGACCTGGGTCACATACAGCAAATCGGCAAAAAAAATCATATCGAACTTTCCCCGCTCCGCGGTGGCGGCGAGTTTCTTGTACAGCTCGATTCCAAACATCCCCTCCACATCGGAATCGGCATGACGCCATCCCGCATGATGATGACCGGCATAATAGATAAACGCACCCAGATGCATTTGTTGATCTCTGCGACTCGTTGTTCCCATCTGTGTAACACCCCTTTTTTCCATATGGCCCAGCGAACGATCGCTGATCAGCCCTTATATGTCTCTCTCCACCTCAAAAGCCTGGATTCCAGCAGACGCACAACGGAATCCGACAGCTTGCCCACAATGGCAAAAATAATAATGCCCACAAACACGATATCGGTCTGCGAATACGCTCTCGCATCTTGAATCATGTATCCGATTCCAGCACTGGTGCCCATCATCTCCGCAACAACCAGGACGAGCCAGGATACCCCGAGCGACAAGCGGATGCCCAGCAGAATGTTTGGCAGCGCAGCCGGTATGATCAGGCGGATTACCAGCTGCAGCTTCGAATATTGAAAAATTCTTGATACATCATACAGCTTCACATCCACACTGCGGATGCCAAGGAAGGTGTTGACATACATCGGAAAAAACGCCCCAAGCGAAATCATGAGAATCTTCGAGAATTCCCCGATGCCAAACCAGAGAATGAACAGTGGAATCAGCGATAGCAGCGGCACTGTACGAAGCATCTGCAAGGAAGGATCAAGCGTGCGCTCTGCCATTTTGCCAAGCCCTGTTGACAATCCAAGTGCCAGCCCCGTCAATCCCCCCAGCACAAAGCCGGAGAGCGCCCGAAGGATGCTGACTTGAAAATGCTCCCACAACTGACCGCTTAACCCCAAATTCACGAATTGCTTGGCAATCGTTAACGGTGTCGGCAGCAGCATTGCCGATATCCACCCCAGTCCACCGGCTATTTGCCATAACGCTACAATGGCTATCGGTACAAGCCAAGCATGAAGCGGTCCGGGTACCGCCCTCAGCCAATCCTGCCCCGCAGTTTTGCGGGCGGCTATTTCACTTTTCATGACTTGTCACCACCCCTGTAGCTATCCTGCCAGCGCAGCAGCCTGCCCTCAAGCCATTTTACGAGAGAATCCGAAAGCTTTCCGACGAGTGCAAACACTATGATTCCAACGAATACGACAGTCGTCCATGAGAAAGAACGCGCATCATTAATAATGTAGCCGATGCCGGAGCTGGAACCCATCAGCTCAGCCACCACCAGTCCAAGCCACGCTACGCCAATCGAGAGACGGATTCCGAGAAATATGTTAGGCAGCGAGGCCGGAACGATCAACCTGTGGATCAGATCCCACCGACTGAACTGCAGCACACGCGCAACATCAAACAGCCTGTTGTCCACGGATCGTATGCCAAGGAAAGTATTCACGTATAACGGGAAGAACGAGCCTTTGGCGATTAACAGTATTTTCGATGTTTCGCCGAAACCAAACCATAGGATGAACAGCGGCGCGATCGCTAGATGAGGAAGCGTCCTCAGCATTTGCAGCGATGGATCAACAAGCCGTTCCGCCTTATACGAGAATCCCACCCATATGCCAGCTGCCAAACCCAGACTGCCGCCGAGCAGAAATCCGAGCAGCGCTCTCCAGGACGAAATGCCAAGATGTTGAATCAATTCGCCTGTGCTCGTTAAATGAACGAGCTCATTCCAGATCGCAAGCGGAGTCGGCAGCAGGATCGGATTGAGCCAGCCCAATGCTCCCGCAGCCTGCCATACCATGACGATAACAAGGGGGACCATCCAGCCTATCAATGCATTTGTGAACTTGATCAGAAATCGGCGATCTATTCGTTTCTGGCGCCTCACCGGTTCGGCGGGTATGGCAACCGCCCCTTTGCTGATCCCTTCTTGGAGCATGTAACACGCCTCCTCTCACCTTCGTATTGTTTGTACTATTTGGATGCGGCCTCTATATATTGATTATCAAAAACCTCCTTAACCTGGATTTTCTTGCGAATGGTTTTCTGTTCGAATTGAAAATCAGCCGTTTTCTGTTGTTCAGCTATAATTTCGTCTGTTACCGGTATGTTGATGGATCTGGAGCGGTCAAAGGTACCCTGGATCACTTCCTGGGGAACGCCCCGCTCGTCAGCATATCGCTTAAGTGCCTCTGCTTCATTCTCCTTCTCCCAAGCCAGCGTCTGGTTCAGCACTTTAAGATAGAGCGTGACGAGATCCGGGTATTGCTCGGCAAAATCCTTCCGGACAATATTGAAGGATGGGGACAGAACGCCAAGCTGCTCACCATCGGCCAGCACTTTGCCTTTCCCTGTCAACGTATTCAAGGTTATATAAGGGTCCCAAGTGGCCCATGCTTCTACTCCGCCCGATTCAAACGCAGGCTGAGCTTCATCAGGCTGGAGCTGAATAATCTCAATGTCAGACACCTTGACCCCCGCGTCTGCCAATCCCCGGTAAAGAAAGTTAAACGCGTTGCTTCCCTTCGTTACGGCTACCTTCTTGCCTTTCAGATCACTCAGCGACTGCGCCGTACTGTCAGGCGGCACAATAATGGCCACATTCTTCTGGCCATGCAGGCTCTGGGAAATCACCTTAAATGGAATATCTGCCGCCTGGGCCGCGATTATCGGCATATTCCCCAAGCCCGCAAAATCGAGACGATTCGACGCCATCGCTTCCGTCATCGGCGGTCCGCTCTGAAACTCCGCCCACTCCACCTTGACACCCAGCTTGCCAAACTCCTCCTCAAACCACCCTTCCTCCCGGGCCTTGCCAAACAAACCTCCGCTTCCCTGTACGCCGAGCCTGACAGTCAGATCTTCATACTGGCCGTCCGCTCCCTTCTCCACGGCACGAGTCCTGGATTGACTATCTGTGCTTGCACATCCGGAAGCCAGTACAGAAATGATGAATAGTAGAATAAACACGACCCTCTTGTTCATTGGTCTCATGATTAGCTCTCTCCCCTGTTCTCTATCGTTCTGCCCGTTCCATATCGAATCGTCATGGATATTAAATGCCCGCGCCTGTATCGAACTCCGGCTCTTCTACTTTCTCGAATTCACGCAGTACTTTGGTCCGCAGCTCTTGAAAAGATGAACCCGTCCGCTTGCGTGGAAAAGGCAAATCGATTGGCAGGATGGAACGAATATGGCCCGGTCTGGGGTTCATAATGACCACGCGCTCGCCGAGGAATACCGCCTCATCCAGATCATGGGTAACAAAGAGCATGGTCGTGCGGTTGTTTTGCCATATATCCAGCAGCACCTCTTGCATATGGGAACGTGTAAAGGCATCAAGCGCACCGAACGGCTCATCCAGCAGCAGCACATCCGGATTCCGCAGCAGCGCTCGGGCAATTGCTACCCGCTGGGCCATTCCTCCAGACAGTTCTCGGGGATAGGCCTTCTCAAAACCTTCAAGCCGGACAAGCTCGATGAATTCATCCACCTTTTTGCGTACAGCCGCCTGCTTCAACGACAAATTTCCGGCGATATTCTTCTCCACGGTCAGCCATGGAAACAGTCGCGGCTCTTGAAAAATGAACCCCTTCTCAATGCTTGGACCCGATACAGGTTTATCATTCAGCAGGACATTCCCCTCATACGAGGTATCGAGGCCTGCAACGATTTTGAGCAGGGTGCTCTTTCCGCATCCACTCGGTCCGATCAATGTGATGAATTCCCCTTTTCGAACCCGCAGATCAATCCCTTTCAATGCCATGACATTTCCTGTTGGGGCTTGGAAAATCTTGTTTACCTGCTCAATGATCAATGTATTCGCAGACATCCCACTCACCATCCCATTCATTAATTATTCTTACCTGATTACTTGGTTAAAAAGGTATAAGAAAAACGTCTAGCGACGTAATTTCCCAGAAGACAGACCGGATAATAGCGAAACTCTTTCTTTTGAGATAAGGCGACAAGCCTCTTGAAATACATGCATATGCTTATCTCAATAAAAAAAGGAGATATTACGCTTGTCTAAGTACTTCCAATTGCTCGTACTTGTTTCACAGGCGCGATATCTCCAGTTATCTGGTCGATTATCTTGGTATTCATTTGGTATGCCGTTATATTACAACTGCTGGTAGAGGTTGTCAAACCTTTTTTCATTCCGAACTCACTCCCCTGCATGTCAGAATATGTTCATTCCTGCCAATGGACACGGGCGCCCAATAATGCGACAATATACTCTGCATGTCATACGATATATAATGTAAAAAAAGTGTTTTTACGCAACACCTGCACACTTATGCTTCAAGCCGCATTTATCAGGAAAGGAACGAAAGCATGGCTCAATTATTTTTCAAACACGGTTCCATGAACAGTGGCAAATCGATCGAGATTCTGAAAGTTGCTCACAATTACGAAGAACAGAACAAACCCGTGCTTCTCTTCACATCCGCCATTGATGACAGGGATGCCGTCGGTTATGTATCCTCACGCATCGGTCTGCGCCGGGAAGCGATACCCGTTACGGAAAGCACCGATATCTACGGCATCGTGAAGGACCATCAGCCTAAGCCATACTGCGTTCTGGTGGATGAATGCCAATTCCTTACCAAGGACAGCATCCTTCAGCTCGTTCGGATTGTAGATGAGCTTGACGTGCCTGTGATGGGCTTCGGGCTGAAGAATGATTTCCGCAACGAGCTGTTTGAAGGCAGCCGCTGGATGCTGATTTACGCCGATAAAATCGAGGAAATGAAAACGATCTGCTGGTTCTGTGAGCGGAAAGCTATCATGAACCTTCGGGTCATTGACGGGAAGCCCGTATATGACGGCGAGCAGATTCTGATTGGCGGAAACGACACCTACTTCCCTGTCTGCCGGAAATGCCACACCAATCCCCCTTTATCATAGGACGTTGTATTCAATCCATCATTCAAACTTAAGGAGCAGGATGATCCATGCCTATTGTCAGACCATTATTGACCGATCAGGATTTTCAGGAAGTAATGGAGCAGCAAATCCGTATCCGCATATTCAAGGACAATCATCTGATCGATTCCGGGAGTCTCGTTATTCGATTTACCGACGACACCATCATTACGCAGTCCAGTGTCAGTTCGCTCGGTTATCATAAACGGGATGCATGCGAATTTTTCGAAGTACGGAAGTAATGGAGCGATTGCCTGAGCACTTGTCCGAGCAGACCTTTATCATAAGAGTCTCTCCCATAGCTTCAGGCAATCAAATCTCCTCCCCCTCCCCAAATAAAAAACGGCCTTCTGCAGAAAAAATCTGCAAAAAACCGCTGATCATCCATCTTTAACTACTATAACGTCTTCTAGTGAATATCGGCCTTCGCCATACTTCCACCAAGCACGTCCGCTACATTTTGAATCGAAATAAACGCATTCTTGTCAATCTCCTGCACTACGGTCTTCAGCTTCGCAATCTCAAGCCTTGTCACAACGCAATATATCATTTGCGTGTCCTCTTGAGAGTACCCGCCTTTTGCATATATCATGGTGGTGCTCCGGCCCAGACGCTGCATGATCGCATTTGAGATTTCTTCGTATTCATTGGATATAATCGTAACGGATTTGGACTCGTCCAAGCCCTCTACCACAATATCCATCACTTTTGCCGCTATATAGTAAGAGAAGATTGAATACATGGCTGAATCTGCACCGAACACAAACCCTGCCGTGATGAAAATAAAGACGTTGATGATCATGATGATCTGTCCGACTGGCATTCGCAGCTTTTTGGACAGCAGAATGGCCACGATCTCCGTCCCGTCAAGAGCCCCCCCATAACGGATAACAAGACCTACCCCAAGACCCAGAATCAGCCCACCGAACAGTACCGCCAGAATTTTCTCGTTCGTAAACGGTTCTACATGATGAAGGAATGTTGTCGCGAGCGACAGCACTACGATCCCGTACAAGGTCGAGAACGCAAACGTTTTGCCTATCTGCTTGTAACCGATAAACAGAAACGGCAAGTTGATGATGAAGAGGAACACACCGAGTTTGATAGGTGTAATCGATGATAATACGATAGAAATACCGGTAATACCACCGTCGATAATTTCGTTTGGCACGAGGAATATCTCAAGCGCCACGGCCATCAGGATAGCCCCGATCGTAATAAAGATGAACCTTTTTAGAATCTCGCCGACTGTCATTTTTTTGTGATGTTTGACCATGCCATTCTCCTTTTGTATCTTTTTTCACACGATAATACCTGTCGAAGAACCATTGTATTAAAAAATTGATCGGCATGTCAATATTGACACAGTAATACACACGGAACTTTAGGGCATTATCCGCTCATCGATGCACAAGGATTGCAGATGCTGATCGATGATCTTCTCGATCTTATCCTGCGTAAGCTGCTGCGGTCTCATGATATGGTGAATCGCCAATCCATCAACCAATGCGTATATTCGCTCCTTCTCATATTCAAGATCCAGCTCCGGTTTAGCAAGCTTATGAGCGACCAGGGAATCGATGACGAAATGACATGCTTTCGTTAAACCATCATACATCTCATCGTTTATCTTCCGTAATTCGGGATAGATGAGCGCTTTGGCAACAAACGACATCCATACCTCCATTTCCATCGTTCTATCCTCATCCATCGGAAGAAATTGCATCAGCACCAGCTTCATATCCGAGAACACTGGCCCCTTCAATGATAAGGACGTTAAGCGTTTCTCAATCCGTTCAATAATGAGGTTCATGCAGAAGGCCAGCAGCTCAGCCTGACTTGAGAAATAATGCCGCATGGAACCTACGGACAAGCCGGCCTCTTCCGCAATATTACGTACCGTCGCTTTTTCCAGTCCACCCTTCTGAATAACCCGCAGAGCCGCTTCGGCAACCCATTCTCTTTGTTTATCATGATCTACTATTTTTGGCATACCTCCATTATACACCTCCAACTTTTTTTAAATACAGCGTACTATAATCAAGCATTAATCTCTCTTCAGCTGGAGCCAGACACTCCTAAAAATGGGTTTCCTCTGTGGAACACCTTGATAGAAAAAATACTATACATATTAATGGTACAAGAGAATCGAACACCGCATCGTGTTCCAGGAGAGGAGAGATCTGGTCATTCGTACATCAACTGAATCGAGTACTCATCATGGAATATCCCGGATATTCCATGATCAAGAAGGCCGATTGAATTTGTTCTGGCGTATCGCCTTCGGCTGGCTGGCATTTGTAACAGGGCTCGGACTTGCCGTAGTCATTGCCACGGCAGCAGGCACTTACGGCATTCCCACACTCGGTCTGCAAATCCTCCTTGCCGTCGTAACGACTAGCGTAACGGTGCCGCTGATTTATCTGCTTAGGCGTTATGCGGACCTACGTCCATGGAGCGGGCTTGGTCTAAGCTCACCGCCATCGGGGCTTCGTTATTTTCTTCTCGGCATTGGCTTTCTGGCACTTGTCACGGCAGTGGCCCTGCTGCTGGGAAGCGCCTTCGGATGGCTCCGGGTTGTCGCTCTCCATTTACCGACAGTTACTCTGCTCGTCATGCTCATCAACATTCCGATTGCCTTTTTCTATGAAGCCTTTCCTGAAGAACTCACCTTCCGGGGGTATTTGTTCCGTAATTTAAACACCCGTTATCCGCGCTGGCTTGCGCTAATCCTCCAGGTCTTCTTATTCGTTCTTGCACCCATCGCCGTAACTGGATTCATGGTGGCGGCAGGACTGGGCACTTGGGATCTGATTACGGTACAGTATATCGTTAATTTAATCGCTTTTGGCACGGTACTACAGCTGCTCCGTATCGTATCCGACAATCTGTGGATAAATATCGGCTTTCATCTGGCTTGGCTGGAGATGGTCCGATACGTTGTCGTGCCTTCCGAATATGCAATCGTCGAGATCGAATATGTGTCGATCTGGGGCAATTATATGCTAACGATAGGTTCGGTCATCATCGGGATCATCGTGCTGATTATTTGCTCCTTGCGGGGCAGGCACAGAATCGACTGGAGCCGAATAGAACCGGATTAATCAGACATGAAGCAGATAAGCTCAAACTCAACCGAAATCGGAAGAGTTTGAGCTTCTTTAGTAGCAGGAAAAATGCGATTTATAATATTGCTTCCGGTTATGCTATAATGTAATTCATCTGTAATCGACCAGAAATTACATAATTTTACCCTAGGCAGGGAGAGGATTCACTCATCATGTTGGAATGGCTTCAGAACGTATGGACCCATATGAAAGATATTGATATGGATCAAGTGCAGGGATGGCTTCAGCAGTACTCCCAGCTGGGACCCATCCCGGGCATATTGCTTCCATTTATAGAGGCGTTTCTTCCCATCCTGCCCCTTATCGTGCTGGTGATGGGGAATTCCGCTGCTTATGGCTTATGGTGGGGATTCTTCCTGTCATGGATTGGCGTCTGCCTTGGATCCATTACGGTGTTTTGGATTGTTCGCAAGCTGGGAGGCAAGCTGGGCCTGCTTATCCAAAAAAGAATGCCGGGATCTCAGCGTTTTTTCCATTGGATTGAGGAGAAGGGATTTACCCCCATCTTCATGCTGTACTGCTTTCCCTTCACCCCGTCCTCGCTGATTAACATCGCCTCCGGCATAAGCACGGTATCGGCAACAACGTTCACGATAGCCGTAATGGCGGGAAAGTCCGTTATGATCTTTATGGTTGCTTTCATCGGACATGACTGGAGAGCGTTCGTTGAGCAGCCCTGGCGCATTCTGATCGCCGCTTTGGTTCTGTGGCTGCTGTGGCTGGCCGGCAAGAAGATGGAGAATCGCTACCACCATGAAGATCAGCCTGACGGCGCGCCAAGCAATAAGAATACGAAGCCGTAGTGGACTCATGACAAGACCCGCCCATCCCATAACAAGGACAGGCGGGTCTTGTCATGAAGAAGCAAGCGTTTATCCCGTTATCTGATTACACTCCATTGCTTCCCTCCTTGTATTCGGGATCTCCCTGAATGAACCTGCCTGTAACAGAAGCAGGGCTGCCCCGATTTGAGAAGACAGCCCGCATTCTATCCTTAAATCGTCCATTCATAAACTTCAGCTTTCTTCATTTATCCCTTCTCGGAGGAATCCACCGCCTGAGACTCGCGCATCCGCTCCCGTTCGCGTTTAAGTGCAGGCTTCAGGTCGTCGTGGACACTTTTGTCCCACATCGACACACCGGACCGATAAGCGGCCCTTCCGTTCAGGTGACCCGCCACCGGTCCCGTAATGAACACGAATATGATACCCAGCAGCAGCTTGGCGCTGACATGCTCCAGGTAGAACGTAAAATACAGGAATGCACCTGCAAGGATCAAGAGGACGCCCAAGGTAGCGCTTTTCGTAGCTGCATGGGAACGCATGTAAACATCCGGCAGACGAATCAGGCCGAACGCACTCAATGCACCGAGTAATGCACCGAGCAGCACTATGAGTGCAATGATAAACTCACCGATCTGACTCATCATTTGTGCGTTCAATAACATCACCCCTCTCAATATATCTCGCTAGTGCAGTCGTTCCGATGAAAGTCAAAATTCCAATCAACAGGATAATGTCGAAATAGACGGTTGTCCGAAAGAGCATGCACAGGACAGCGATCATGGATAACAGAATAATACCGATCGTATCCAGCGACATAATCCGGTCGTTCATCGATGGCCCCTTAATCAAACGGTACAAGCAGCCCAGTATCGCAAGGGACAGTATGACCAGCGAAGCAATCAGCATACTGTTGATCATGTGCGGGTCACCTCCTTGATCGCCCTTTCAAAGGTACCACGGATCTGGTTCGACAGCTCTTCAACATCCTCGATGTCCATCGCATGAATATACAGCGTCTGTCCTTCACGCGACACCTCCAGTGTCAGTGTTCCCGGCGTCAGGCAGATCAGGCAGGACAGCACCGTGATCTCCCAGTCCGATTTCAGCTCGGTTGTATAGGCGAAGATGCCTGGACGTACGTTCAGCTTCGGCCGAATAATCTGACCGATGACGGTGATGCTCGATTTAAACAGCTCGCTTAGAAACAAGAGCAGCAGCAAGATGACCGACCACAGCTTGCGCAGATAGAAATCATTCGGCCAGAAGCGTCTCAACAGGTAAATCAGCAAGATTCCGATCAGATATCCGACAATAAACTGCTGGGGGGACCAGTTATTGTTCAGAAACATCCAGACAACGGCAATGATGATATTTAACAGGATTTGATGGCCCATATCCACTACTCCTTTAATACGGCATTAATATATAGTGATGGATCGGATAATACGGCCCCGGCTTGAGAGGTATAGGAATAAATCCACTCCGAGCCGACTCCAAGGACAATCACCATCACCGATAACCCGATAACAGCCGCATAAGCTGTCCGATGGATTCTGACCGGCTGCTGCATATCACGCTGTCCAGGGACATCTCCCCAGAAAGCTCCCATGAACACCTTGATCAGGGAATACAATACAGCAAGGCTTGATGCCAGGGCCAGTCCAGACAGCCAATAATGACCCTCGCTCAGCCCGCCGCGGATAATAAGGACTTTTCCAAGAAAACCGCTGAGCGGCGGGATGCCAACCAGAGCAAGTGCAGCAATGAAGAACATCCATCCTACCAACGGATGACGCTTCATCAGACCGCCCATCTCACTCAGTTTATTCGTGCCAGCCGATGCTATGATGATGCCGCCCAGAATGAAGAGCAGTGCCTTCGCTATCATGTCGTGCATCAAGTAAAATACGGCTCCATTCAAGGAATCGGAAGACGCAACTGCAACCCCAAAGGCAATGAAACCCACACTGATAATGATATTATAATTCAGGATTCGTCCAAGATCCTTGTAGGCAACCGCGCCCAAGCTGCCTAGAATCATCGTGGCTGCGGCCATCCATCCGATGATGGCATGAATGCCGCCGGTATCATGATAGAAGATCAAGGTAAAAGTACGGATAATCGCATATAACCCGACCTTTGTGAGCAGCGCACCGAACAAAGCGGTCACTGCCGCTGGAGGCGCACTGTAGGAGCCCGGCAGCCAGAAGAACAGGAACAAGCCGGCCTTCAGGGCAAATACGATCAGGAACAAAATGCCGATGACCGACAATACGCCATCCTGGTGCACTTCGGCCACGCGTTGGGACAGATGCGCCATATTCAACGTACCCACCGTACCATACAAGTAGGCAACGGCTGCAACAAACAGGGTGGATGAAATAATATTAATCAGCATGTACTTCAGGGTTTCTCTCAGCTGACGCTTCGTTCCGCCCAGCACAATCAGTGCATAGGAAGCGATCAGCATCACTTCGAAACAGACAAACAGGTTGAACAGATCCCCCGTCAGGAATGATCCTATTACGCCAGCAAGCAAAAATTGAAAAAAGGGATAGAAGTAATGCTTCTCTCTCTCTTCCCCAATACTTCGAAACGCATAGAACAGACAGCCTGCAGCCACAATCAGCGTTGTAAGGACCAGCAGTGCCGCGAGCATATCCGCAACAAACACAATCCCGTATGGGGGCAGCCATCCGCCCATATGAAGCGTCTGAATGCCTTCATGATTCACTTGATTTACGATGAACAGAGCGACCAGTACGTTCACCACAACGCTGATGGCGCTAATCAAGCGCTGCGCGCGGACGTATTTGGAGCAGAAGATGAGAATTACGGCTGTAACCAGCGGAATGAGAAGCGGAAGAACGATTACATTATTCATCCTCCGTCCCCCTTAACTCTTCCATGTTATCAGTGCCGAGGCGTTGATACGCTTTATATGCCAATACGAAGAAGAACGATGTGACACCGAAGCTGATGACAATGGAAGTTAGAATTAAAGCTTGCGGAACCGGATCGACGTAAGCGGATGCCTTTTCGCCAAGCAGCGGTGCCGCTCCGGTCTTCAGCCGCGACATGGTGAGCAGAAGCAGGTGGACACCATGGGTCAGGAGCGATGTACCCAGAATAATCCGCAGCAAGCTTTTGGACAGAATCTGGTATATCCCTACCGCAAAAATAATCCCGATAGCAAGTGACATATAGAGTTCCATGGTCAGTTATCCCTCCCAATCGAATTGATGATGGTCATCGTTACGCCAACAACGGCTAAATATACGCCGAGGTCGAAGATAACGGCAGTAGCCAGCTCGGTTTCACCAAGCAGCGGCAGGTTGAAATATCCGAAGGAATGACTTAAGAACGGTGCGCCAAAGGCAAATGAACCGATGCCCGTAAGCAGAGCAATGAGAAGTCCTGTCGCCATAACCTTCCGGAACTCGAAGGGAACGATTTTCCGGGTCATGTCCATACCGAAAGCCATCGACAACAGAACCAGTGCCGCGGAAGTCATCAATCCTCCAACAAACCCTCCGCCAGGCTCATGATGTCCAGAGTTGAACAGGAACCATGAGAAGGTTACCACGATAAAGATGACAACTTTGGAAACAGTCCGCAGAATGACGTCGTTGCTGTTGGGCAGATACACACCTTCATAGCGATACCGCTCGCCTAGAATGCCTTCACCTAAATCGACTTTGATCAAGGCGTAGATTCCAAGGGAAGCAATGCCCAGAACCGTAATTTCAAGCAGGGTATCGAAACCGCGGAAGTCCACCAGAATGACATTGACGATATTTTTACCGCCCGCGGAGTTGTAGCTCTCTTTAATGAAATAGTCCGCAATCGATTCAAAAGCCCTGCCGCTGCTGGCAGCGAGTGCGATCAAGGTAACCACGGCCCCGACGCCGACCGATATGAGCAGATTTCTCCACTTCAGGCTCATCGGAACCTTTTCCCGCTTCAGCTTCGGCAAATGATAGAAACAGAGCAGGAACAGCATGACGGATACCGTCTCTACGACCATTTGCGTTAGCGCAAGGTCCGGCGCACGGAACAGAACAAAGAACAAGGTAACCATGTAGCCTGCAGCACCGGTTAATATGATCGCCATCAGTCGTGTCCGGACGAACGGAAGCGCAATGACCGGAATGACCAAGCCCAGAATCGCAACTGCCTCATAAAAAGACATTGGCGCGTATGCAGACATATCAAACCCGATATTGTCTATCAGCAGCAGCCCTCCGCCAAGAACGGCAATAAAGAATACAAAGATATACATGACGTAATGACGGATTGAACCTGTCATGTAAGTCGAGGTCAGCGACTTGCCGCCTCTTTCGAGGACGCGCAATCCACCGTCATACAGACGGTTTAATGTCATTCGCTTACTCAACGGACGGTTCAGCACGCTCACGCTGCCATGAAGTTTATACAGAACGGTACCCAGAACAATAATGCCGATTGTCATATAAATTTCCGCAGTCCAGCCGTGCCACATCTCGATCTTCACGTGGAAGCGGTCGCCTCCTGCCAGCAGCCCCGGATGAATGGCAGCCATAGCCGGTTCAATAAGGGAATAGGACAACAAATTTGGAAACAGACCGAATACGATGGCCAGCGAAGCCAGGATTACCGGAGGAATCAGCATCCCCAGCGGTGCTTCATGCGGCTTCTTCTCCAGCTTCTCAGGCTGGAATTTTCCGGTGAAGGTTCTGAATACCAGAATCATGCTGTACAGGAACGTAAACACGCTGGCTATCCATGCCACAACAGGGATCAGCACACCCCACGTATCTGCATTCCAGAAATTCATATGAGATGCCTGCAGCACGGCGGTGAAGAACATTTCTTTACTCAGGAATCCGTTAAACGGAGGCAGTCCGGCCATGGAAAAAGCTCCAATGACAGCCACCGTGAACGTAATCGGCATGAGTGACATGAGACCGCCGAGCTTCCGCAGATCCCTGGTGCCCGTCTCATGATCCACGATGCCGACCACCATAAACAAAGCGCCCTTGAATATCGCATGGTTGATCAGGTGGAAGATAGCTGCTGTGGTCGCTTTTGTATAGAGCAGCGTGTCCACGCCTCCTCCATAATAAGCCGCCGCAGAACCCAGTCCGAGCAAACTCATGATGAGCCCCAGTTGGCTGATCGTAGAGAATGCAAGCAATGCCTTCAGATCCGTCTGCTTGATCGCGCGAATTGAAGCATAGATCAACGTGGTCAAGCCTGTAATCGCAATGATCCAGAACCAAGCGGCCTGACCGGCAAATACCGGACTAAAGCGGGCAACCAGATAGATTCCCGCCTTGACCATCGTGGCCGAGTGCAGATAAGCACTGACCGGAGTCGGCGCTTCCATGGCATCAGGCAGCCAGATATGAAATGGAAACTGCGCGGATTTGGTGAAAGCGCCCAGCAGAATCAGGATCATGGCTGGAATAAACAGCGCTTCGCCGCTGATGCTTCCCACATTCGCCACAATCTCGCGGACACTGAAGGTGCCTGTCATGATATACAACATAATGAATCCAGCAAACATGGCTAGACCGCCGAATACGGTAATCAGCATGGATTTCAATGCCCCGTACCGGGAACGATCGCGATGGTGCCAGAATGCAATCAGCAAGAATGACGAAATGCTGGTCAGCTCCCAGAAGCCGTACAACACCATCAGGTTATCGGAGAGCACCACGCCCAGCATGGCCCCCATGAACAGAAGCAGATATACATAAAATCTGTGCACGGCTTCCTTCTTTTTGTCCATATAGAAGATAGAATACAATACCACAAGCGAGCCAATACCCGATATTAAGAGTGCAAATATCAAACTTAAGCCGTCCAAGTAGACCGTAAAGTTAATTCCGAGGCTTGGAATCCATTCCAGAACGGCCTGAACTTGTTCACCTCCCTGAATGGTTGGGATAAGACCCAAAAAGTAGGCAAACAGGATAACCGGTACCGGCAGAATCACCCATCCGGTATGAACACGGCCTATGAGCTTGTAGGTCAGCATAACCACAAGCGCTACAATAAAAGGTGCCAGAACGGCGATGTGCAGCAAAGACAAAGTCTACTCCTCCTATAGTCCGAATTTTCCTTACATTAGTATTTCCCCATTAATTTAGGAATAAGTCCAAAAAAACACAAAAAGAGCCCGCTGATGGCAGGCTCCTCCGGGTAAAACCATATGGTATTTTTTCGAATCACACTGAAAATCAGTATATCTTGTGAACAAAACTTTGTCAAAGGTTATGTTGGAATGAAATGCGATCAATCAGGAAATCACTGTATATAAAGGAGTGGTTCCCATGATGATCAAAAAAACCTTGGTTTGCGCTATCATTTTTGTCGTTATTTTAGCTGCAGCCATCCTAACCGATAGTCGTACACGATCACGCTATCAACCGGACAACACGTCTTATATACAAAGGTATCAAATGCAGGATTTCCAAGAGGAATCCCGATGGTTCTCGCCTAGAGAATATATAAAAATCATTCGGAAATCGCCGGAATCCGGACCGGATCAGCCATAGTCCTTGTCCTGTGGCTGTCTATCCGTGAAACTGAATTTCACTGTTTTCTTTGCTTCGCTTTTTTCTCCGGATCAGCCACGATATGATCATGATGACGGCGAGACCAGCAACTACAGCTGCCACATAGTAACCGTAACGGTTAATCATCAGTCCTATGTGATCAACCACCTGATCCCCAACAAACATCCCCAGAGAAAAATAACCGATGGTCCATACCAAGGACGCGGAATAGGAGAACATCGCAAATCTTCGATAGGGCATCCCCTTCATGCCTACCGCATAGGGAGTTACGTTGCGCAATATCGGTAAGAAAGCGCTGATGCAGATCGCATAGTTGCCGTATTGGTGAGTCAGTCGTTCGGATACATTAAGAAACTCGCGAATTTTCGATTTTTCCCCAACGCGGTTTAACAGTTTGCTTGCGGTAAACCGACTGAGCATAAATCCTACCGTCGAGCCTGAGCATACCCCGAGAAAAGTCATAAAAAAAGACGGTACCGGTGATAAAATCTCGGATGCCGCTAACGCTCCACCGGTCATGGCCACGACTTCATTAGGCACAGGAAGGCCGACCAATCCAAGGCATAATACAAGAAATAGCGCATAATGCCCGATCTGTTCAATAAAATCTAATAGCGTATCCACGCCTTGGCCCCCTAATCCGTCCCTTAAAATATATAACCAGTTTATATGCAAGCGCCGCATTCGCACACGTGCTGCAGACGAGGATATGCACTGGACCTGAGACTAGGATCAGTCCATCACGATCTCTTATAGATTTTTAAAAGCTGCAATAAAAGACTGCGGATCATCCTTCACCGTGTAAGAGTACACGCCTTGCTGGGTATGCAAATATAAAAAACCACCGCCGCCTCCCAGAGGCCGATACGAGAGGTCAAACACCTGCTTAATCGGGAACTCGCGGTATTTCGTGACGATTCGATCCTCATACAAGAGCATCTCCCGGCCTTGCTCCTCGGTTCGTTGTTCGATGCCATCCACGACTCGGTTGATTTTGTAATAGGGCTGCATCGCTATACACTTCATAAGCTCCCTCCTTGCTGTCTGTGTCATCCTCGCTTCGAAGATTGCACTTCCCCTCTCTTCTTCCTGCGGTTCCTGATTCGTTCCATCAGCTCCAGGGCTCCAATGAATAGAACGAAAACTACGAATAACCCGATCGCCCGGCCTGGTTCAATCAGGCCATATAAAGAAGCAGCGATGCCGGTAATCCCTACAATAATAATACCTAATACTGAAAGTTTCCAACCTGTTAACATATGTATGCTCCTATAATAAACATAATTGCCATTCATTAAATCGATAGCTTTAAGATTGTCCAGATGTACATTTCCAGACACAGGGAATGTATCATAAAGGAGCCCCTACATTCAAGTTATAACGGAATCGGCAATTTCAATTGCCAAACACTCGTGACTCCTGCAATAATTTACTCAAGGAGAGGAACGATAAGCTGGCTCCGGACACAAATAGACAGGAGGAATACCTTATGAACACATCCATTTGGATCCTGATCATTTGTTTTATTTTGGTGGATTTATGGATTATTGCTTTATTTGTCTTCAAGCGCTCGTTGCGTAATATTAATAGTCAGCGGCTCCCTAAAGAGAATAAGCCTCGACGCGGGAAAACACCCGATTTGCCGCCCATCGTGAAAGCGGGAAGCCCTGCAAGTGAGCTTGCCGGCAGACTGGAGGCCGCCCTGCCTTATACCTATCAGAACATGCTGAAGCAGAGAGTAATGAGTGAGCATCCGGACATGTCAGAACCGGAATATGAATGGCGATGGCAAGAGCTGAAACGTTTTTTTATCCTGTGCGCTGTTCTGGACCGAGTCCCGATGTTCAGCAAAGACGTGGACGAAGTGTGGCATGAAATGCTGATGTATACATACGAGTATCAACAGTTCTCGGAGCGCTTTCTTGGCCGTATGCTTCATCACGCTCCCAACACCGGAAGCGAACATGTTCCCATCCCGAATGAACGGGCATGGTTTGACACGGTCTATGTCCAATTATTTGGCTGGCATGAATACAGCACCAAGCTATGGGGAGCATTCTTCCGCGTCCCGCTGCCACGCGAAGAGCTGAAGGACTACGGTTCTGGCCATTTCGCCGTGAATCATGGTCAGAAGCGTTTTAACGCTTGGACTTATGAGAGCATGCCTGCGGCACGTACGGCGATTGATGCCGTCATTCATGATTTGCAGGATCGGATTAGAGCAGCCGAGGCGGAGCAGCCGCGTAATCGGAAGCTGGTTAATTTCCGCAATAGCGATGTGCTGCTGGCGGCGGCCGTTTATTATGCCTGGAACGCACCCGAGCAATTCTCAGATCATATGATCCCTGATGAGCGGGAGCTTTATAAGAGCGGCAGCAGCTCCTCTTGCACCGCTGCTTCGGCTTGCGGGTCCGGCGGTGGCTCGGACTCCGGCAGCGGATCCTCCTGCAGCAGCGGTTCGTCCTGCGGCAGCAGTTGCGGAGGCGGCTGCAGCAGCTAATGTGAATCGGGGCCGCAGCAGGTGTGCCAGAGAGTTTATCAACTATATGTAGAACAGGGCCTGGAATAATTCCAGGCCCTGTTTATGTTATGGATGCGTTATTTCCCGCCGTCTACAATTTCACCTTTTCTTACCTTTACATCTCCCAGCCAGTTGATGTTAAGAGATTTCGTGCCGTCTCTAAACAGATCTGGATGATCCGACACTTGAAAATGCAGATGTGCCTCACTGGAATTGCCGGAATTGCCACACAACCCAATCCGATCACCCGATTCCACGTCCGTCCCCTCCAACACGCACACCGATCCCAGCTTAAGATGCGCATACAGGCTGTATTCATGGCTGCCATGATCGATGATGACATAATTTCCTGCAGGTTCGGTTTCGTTTACCACTCCGACGGGCACGTTATCCGCGATGTTGTTCTCAATGGCAATCACTTTACCGCTGGCACCTGCTAGAGTTTCTTCTCCAAACGCGAAGTAACTTTCGTTCAAATCGGGATCCCCATGGTAGGACATCCCTTCCTCCGTTCTCACAACATCGATGGCATACCGCTGGCTCGCCTCCACGTAATGATAATTGTCCATCACATGCTCGCCTCCCCAGAATACATACCATTTCCCCTTAAACGGCAATTTGAACGTTGTTGCCGAATAACGGCTATCCGATTCCGAAAATCTCTCAAGAGGCGATAACATGAATCCGACAATCATGCCCGCTTCATCGATCATAGCTTGGATTCCTTTTGTCCCGCTGTCATCCATCCAGTGAATCATTCGAAGTTTGTTCATCGTGTTGTCCAGAACGAGATGGAACGCACTCACCCCAGCCGTATATTCCTTGGACATCGCTTCGAATTGTTCCACCGTTACAAGTGCTCGCAATTCCTCCTCAAAAAGCTCATACAGCACGCGATGTTCCCCATCAAGCATTAGTTTCGGAGCATCTACCATATTCAAGTCCTCCTCCATATGTATACGGGTCCACTATGACCCAAGTATACCTGATGAGATTTATCTTCATCGAAACAGAAGCTTAACTTTAGCTAAACTTTCTTCTGCAGCGAAAATTCAATGATCAATGATTTCATATTCCATATAAAAAGCACCTGTAACCATCCTTCGACGGTTCAGGTGCTCCTATTCACGATGTGACTTGGCATATTATCCATTGGACGAGAGAATCATGCCGGAACGGGTCTGCGGCCCGACTTTGCGGATTGAAATCTGATTTTGTTCGGCCCAGCGTGTCAGCTCCCGAATTCCTTCGCAATTCTTCTCTTCAAATTTAAAACAGCAGTACAAAGGGGGTACGCTCTTATCCTTGAGAATGAATTGAAAAGCGGCCTTGTGACATCCGGAAACCTTAATCTCACGAATCTGACCGGCATGAACTTCAACACCATTAATTGTAATCGTATCGGAATTCCCGTCAATCTGGACTTCACGCTTTACCAAACGTGCATAAGCTTCAATTCCTAATGCCGCAACAATAACGACATTCACAACCATCTGCATATAGAATAGGACAGGATACGAATATTCCGTCAGTGTCGCAACTTGAAACATCATGATGCTAATTACCAGAGCAAATAAAATAATGTCTTTCATTCTTGTAGAATAGTGAATTGCGAATTTCATAATCATCAGCTCCGTTCGTTCTGTAAGGGTTTTCATTTGCTTCTTTCCTTATTATAACACCATTGTACATAATTTTGACACATATCATTCACATTTATGTCAAAAAAATATTTGCTTCGCTCCATATT
Source organism: Sporisorium sorghi (assembly GCA_023212695.1). Classification (NCBI taxonomy): domain Eukaryota; kingdom Fungi; phylum Basidiomycota; class Ustilaginomycetes; order Ustilaginales; family Ustilaginaceae; genus Sporisorium; species Sporisorium sorghi. The sequence goes on along the minus strand of JALCCG010000127.1, from coordinate 13,933 downwards.
CTATGCTTATTCGAATGGCGCAGTGTCGTCCATGGTCTAGCCAACCGCATAACTACTCGGTGATGATCAGAACCTGTCCCCAGTGAATGCGGAAAAAGTGGGTATGAGCGATTGGTTCCTATGGCATCTCTTAACAACAAAAAAAGAGCATCCCGCCAGATCCAAAATCTGTTGGGATACCCTTTGTTTCAACCTGTTGTCTTTACTTGGTTAACGCCGTATTTCCTTCCTTTCTCCGAAACCGTTTCATCACGACAGATACGGTATCAATAAGGGCGATGACCACAATAATGTAAATGAGGCCGTCCCTGGATCGATCCCAAATTAACTTTACGGTCTCATACGATCCATCTCCCGTTGTTACAAGTCCTGATTGAACGAGCTGATCCATGAATATCGGATTCCAAATCGTCATATCGGAGAACAGGATCACCGCAACGATAACGGAAGCAATGTTAAATATAACATGCATGACGGCAAGCTGCGGCGTCCACTTTCTTGTGATTAATTTCCTGGCTTCATTGAATATGCTGAAGGCGGTAAGAAGCCATATCAGCGGCAAATACTTGGCGAAGGCAGCCTGTTCAAACACCGGAATGGCGATCGAGTGTTCAGCAAATCGATGAACACCGATCAAGTTAATGGAAAACGTGAACAGGACAAAGAACAGCACGGAAAAGAGGATGCCAAGCACCGGCTCGCTCGGTTTAATCCGGGTGGCTGGTTCTGGAATTGCAGGCAATTCCGAGGGTTTCCATGGATCATTGGAGACTTGGCGAGCCCCGCGGTATTCGATAAAGGCAAAAATAACGGTTACCCAGGCAAATCCGTGGATTCCTACGCTAAGCAGCGAGACAAGGTATTCCAGCAGCTTCTCGGCAGTGGGTTCCGTGCTTATAAAGAAATCAACGATGTAGACGATCCCAAGAGCAACGGCTATCGAATACAGAACAATCCTCAGGACGGACCAATAGCTGTCAATCAAACCAAGACCAATGAGATACCTTTCCCTTCCTCTGTATCTGGCTGCCATTTCCCCGGGAGGGCCGAGCTCAAGCAGCACCTGTTCCACTTCTTCCAAACTAGCGGTCTCCCTGCCGGCTCCCCGGTCTTCCAGCATGTCTTCGACGAGTCCTTGAAGCTCCTTCTCAATATCCGCCCGCTGCGATTCGGGCAGCTTCTGGGTCACTGCATAAATATACCTGTTAATCAGATCCATCACTTTAGTCCCCCTTGTCATTTATAAGTCCCTCCAGACTTGTCATCATATCTTTCCATTCATGGTAGAGCTGCCGATATATATCCTTGCCTGTCTGACTTATGATGTAATATTTCCTCGGCCGGGCTTCATTTGTATCCCACTCGCTGTTAAGCAAGCCTTGTTTCTCCAGCCGTCGCAGCAACGGGTAGAGCGTACCCGCTTCCACGTTGATCCCCCTCTCCTGCAATATGGTCACTAATGAATAACCATACTGCGGTTCGGACAACTGACTGAGAACACCAAGGATGATCGTACCTCGCCGAAGCTCCTGCACCATACTGTTTAAAATGTCCTGATCCTCTGGCATATCATCATCTCCTGGAAAAGATTATACTGTATGTCACACACTAATGTGAATAAAACATTAATGATTATTAAAAATTATTTTAGATGGTCTTATGTTAACTACTGCCAAGTTTGATGACTTACCAAATCCGGCCAATTGCTTGTACGCAAAAAAAGGTTATCCTACAGCCGTGACGGACCGTAAGATAACCTTCTCTATTTATGCTCAACCCATTACAGGGATACTGTGGATGTTCACGTTAGGGAACCTGGTATACCAACATTATCGTTCATTGGCAGTTACATGTTCATCTTGCCTACCTTATCTCGATTTTCTGGGAAATCCGTTCTGATACTGTGTCGGAATTGCCGTCTCCTTCTGCAGGACAGCTGCAGCCTCCAATGCCCAGTAAGGGTTCCGAAGCATTCCTCTTCCAACGGCAACGAGATCTGCTTCTTCATTGCCAACGACCGCATTCGCCAGTGCAGGTTCATCCAGACGGCCAACAGCTATGACTGGTACTTGCAGCGCTTCTTTAATTTGTCTGGCAAGCGGAACTTGGTATGCCACATGTGTGCCCGGTCTGCCTTCGGCCGCAATCGGTCCCTCGCCGCCTGCGCTGATATGGAACATGTCGACACCGGCAGCCTGATATTCTTTGGCGAAAGTAATGCTCTCCTGAATGCCGTAACCGCCTGTCACGTATTCTCTTGCAGAGATTCGCATGATTAATGGCATATCTGCCGGCATTTCACTTTTTGCGGCTAGAATGACTTCTTTACCGAACTTCGTTAAATCCTGTCCGTACTCATCGTTTCTTTGGTTCGTTAACGGGGAGTGGAACTGATGAATCAGATAACCATGTGCACCATGAAGCTCAATCGCATCAAATCCCGCCTTCACCGCACGGCGTACAGCCAGACGGAACTTCTCCACCATCTGCTGAACTTCTTCAGTTGAAAGAGCTCTGGGCGTTTTGGAATTCTCGTCAAACGGAATAGCCGATGGAGCCACAGGTGTCTCCGCATCCTCTGCTTTCCGGCCGGCATGTGCAATTTGGATCGCTGCCTTCGCACCATGCTGGTGAACAGCATCAACGATGCGAGCCAAAGCCGGGATATGATCATCCGACCATAAACCGAGGTCATAATCGGAAATCCGTCCATCCGGTTCGACGTCCGTCATTTCAACGATAACAAGTCCCGCTCCGCCAATCGCACGGCTGGTATAGTGCAAGTAATGCCAATCCGTCGCGATTCCGTCCTTGTTTGTTACGGAGTATTGGCACATCGGCGGCATGACCACCCGATTTTTCAATTCTAAAGATTTCAGTTTGTATGGGCTGAATAAATGTTCCATTGTAACACGCTCCCTCTATTCAAAAAGATTGATTCGTAAACTAATTAATGCATGCACATGCATCTAAAATAACAAAATAAGAACCATCCGTCAATAAGGAGACTGAAAAATGGTCACGCCTGCACCTGTTTTAATACATCCTGAAGTCCATGCTTCAGCTTAGGCGCAGAGAATTGCTGCTCCAATACCCCTTGGACAGTAGCTTTCGCTTTTTGCAGCTTCTCTTCACCGATATGAGTTAGCGATGTATAGATCCCTCTTCTGTCATCCTCGCAGATGGCTCTCTGCATCGCACCGCAGCTTTTGGCTTCAAAACGGCTGACGAGTCTCGATATCGCACTTTGACTAAGGCCCACCATGGTTTGCAGCTGCTGAAGGCGCAGTTTTTTCTCAGGCGACTCCGATAGAAATAACAGCACATAAAATTCATTCAACGTTAAATCATGCTTTTGCTGCAAGGTTTGTTCCAGCTCATGGGTAATCATCGCCTGAACCTGCGTTAAAGATAGCCAACTGGTTATAAGAGTATGCGTTTGTTCTGTTGACATAAGGTCTCCACCTGTTCTAGGTATATTTCCATCAGATGATCCACTCTGCCACCATCCAACGGCTCACTATTAGTTATTAATAATAACAACTCCCCCTTTGGGACGTCAAACCTATCATTCGTTAAATCGTTCCGCCAACAACCAACATGCCAGTCTATAACCCTCAAGAGAGAGCTTCAACTGACACGCTGTAACGGACTTTTTTCTCTAAAAGAGACTAAACAATCTCCTGCGGTTCCTTATCCAGCAGTCCCAGCATTTGAAGGCCGTGCTTGATCCCGTCCTGAGCAACATCCCGGGTCACGTATCTTGCTGCCTGTTTTACAATCTCCGGCGCATTCCCCATTGCTACACCGTGACCCACGTACGACAGCATCTCCAGATCATTCAGATAATCGCCAAAGGCGATAGTATCCTCTAATTGGATACCAAGCATATCAATCAATGGTTTGATTCCTTGGGCTTTTGAACCTCCCGCAGGAAGAACATCAATTCCATAAGGACCCCAACGCACAAAATCAAACTGTCCCTCGAAACTTCTCGCGTAAGCCGATTCCTCTTCCTCCGTACAGAAGACAATCGCCTGATAAATATCTCTGCCCAGATAATATTCCGGATCATATTCCGGGATTGTGAGTTTGAGCTCTCCCCAGCTGGAATCGATATGAACATGCTCGGTTACGTTCATCTTCATCGCTTCGCTGCCGGCATAGATAATCGGATGGTCAAGATGAACAGCCTGTTCCGTAAGCTGCTGCAAGGAATCCTGCGCTAATGGATTGCCGTAGATCGGTTTGCCTTCATGCACCACATACTGGCCATTCAAACAGACATACGAATCGATGCCCAGCTCCTCACGCAGCTCTTCAAAATGATACGGAGCACGCCCTGTTGCAATGGCAACGATGTGTCCGGCTTCCTGTAATTGGCGAATGGACTCCCGTGTCGTTGCAGGTACCTTCTTCTCATGATCCAGCAGGGTTCCATCAATATCAAAAAAAATCATTCTCTTCATCAATAACGCTCGCCTCTCTTCCGTATACTCAAGCTTGTAACTACATTGTAAATGATGAAAAGCATTTCAGAGCAAGCATTTTTTTAGCTTATCCTCCGGGTATTTGTGTTTCATTCGTCAGCCAAGATTTTCTTATGCAGCGTACAAAAAAAGCCCGCGTGTTAAGGCGGACTTTCCTTATGACTTTATTTCGCTTCCGAGTGAACCTCTTCCAGCATTTTATCATTGAATCCGAACATCCAGGTCAGTACAAATGCAATCGCCATCGCCGTTACATTGCACAAAATGTAAAGTGGAAGCTGACTGTTCAAGTATAACAGCGTGCCCGGGATAACGGTAATTGCCATACCTGTGGCCTCAAGCTGAAAGATGGAAGCCATGAAACCGCCCACACCGCCACCGATCAAGCCGATAACAAACGGTCTGACGTAACGGAGGTTGACCCCGAAGATTGCAGGTTCGGAGATTCCCAGCAAGGCCGAGAATGCCGATGGCAGGGATAATGCCTTGAGCTTTTTATTTCTCGTTTTGAGTCCGACAGCCAGACAAGCTGCACCTTGAGCTGCCATCGCACTGGTCACGATCGCATTAAACGGATTGCTTCCTGTCTTCTCAAGCAGCTGAATTTCCAGGAAGTTGAATATATGATGCACGCCGGTAACCACAATAATCTGGTTGAAGAAACCGATGACCAGACCCGCGATACCGAACGGCAACTCCAGCAAGAAGGTTGTTGCGTTCAGCACGACCTCTTCCAGGGAATGGAATACGGGACCGATCGCGAACAGGCCAAGCGTAATCATAACAAGCAAGGTTAAAAATGGCGTAACGATCAGATCGATGGCGTCAGGAATGCGTTTTCGCAAAAATCTCTCGAATTTCGCGCCCAGCAGTCCAATGAAGAATGCCGGCAGGACCGAGCCCTGATACCCGACGACCGGAATGAAATCAAAGATCATGAGTGCCTCAGCGGAACCGTTGGCGACGCTGTACGCATTGGGAAGAGCCGGGTTAACCAGCATCAATCCCAGGACGATACCGAGCACGGGGCTTCCTCCGAACACTCTGAATGCGGACCATGCCACCAAGGCTGGCAAAAAAGCGAAAGCCGTATCCGTCAGTACCTGGGTGAAGAGCAGGAAATTAGCCGAGATATCATCCGGTGTCGCACCGAACCAGGCAAGCACGGTATCCTGGGTCAGCAAGCCCCGTAATCCCATGAACAAGCCAGTGGCGACCAGTACAGGGATAATCGGCACAAACACGTCACCGAAGGTGCGAATCGCCCGCTGAAACGGATTCCCCGACTTTTTCGCCTGAGATTTCAATTCTTCCTTGCTTGTGCTCTCCATTCCAAGGGATTCGACCGCTTCAAAAATCTGATTGACGGTTCCTGTTCCGAAAATGACCTGGTATTGCCCGGAGTTGAAAAAAGCTCCCTTAACCTTATCGATCTGCTCAACCTTCTTCTGGTCAATCTTCTTCTGATCATGAACCATGATTCTCAGTCTGGTTGCACAATGGGCAAAGGAAGCGATGTTCTCCCTGCCGCCAATGGCTTCCACTACCTGCCTTGCGATTTCCCGATTATCCGCTGCCATGTTCATACATCCCCTTCTTTATCTTTTACGGCTTCGGTCAGATCCCATTTCGCGACCTTCAAGCCGGCACTGCCGTTCTGTACAAAAAATCGAATATTTCGGCTCTCCCACTTCGGAAAAATCCGGCTTGTAAACACCTCTTCGCCATCGTTGATGAACAGCTCGACCGAAGAGATGTCCACAAACAGATGAAATTTGATCGAATTTCTTTCGGTTGGCAGCTTACAGGATCGAACCGTTCCGTAATCACTGACAATCGATGCTCCCGAAGAAGAGCGATCCAGCGTAACCTTCCGTTTGCCGGATTCATATCGAATAACGGTTCGTTCCCCTTCGCCAGCCCGAAATTCAATGCCAACAACGTCCGCTTCGATGGCTTGGAACTCGCATATCATCTCGAATGCTGTCCCTTGCACCCCCTTGTAACTCTTCACTTCGCTGTGAAGCGTATCCGCTGCCTCTGCGACCTTGTCGCGGAGCACCTGAAGCTCGGGGACCGGCTGTTGATTCAACCTGCCTTCACGGAACGTAAGCATACGAGGAAGCGTCAAACAATGGGCCCAGCCATGCGAATCGGTGGGATACCCGATATCCGGCAAACCCATCCAGCCCACCATGATGCGCCGGTCTTTCTCATCCAGCATGGTCTGCGGCGCGTAGAAATCAAAACCTCTGTCCAGCTCGCAAAAGGAGCCGTGATCCAACTCCAGCGTATCCCTCTTCAGCGGTTTACCTGAAATATAGCCGGATTGATATATGTTTTGAAAATGGTCATCCTCCGGAAGCAGCCCTTGTGGTGAAAACAGCAGCACCCCTTGGCCTTCCAGTTCAAAATAGTCAGGGCATTCCCACATATAGCCGAAATGCTCAAGACGGGTTTGAATCTCCCCTTTGAATTCCCAAGACAGCAAATCCGAAGATTCGTAGATGACTGCCGAACCGGTCTGATCAACCCTTTGGGCGCCGATGACGAACCGGTATTTGTCTTGGTCTTTCCATACTTTCGGATCCCGGAAGTGTTCGGTATATCCGTCCGGCACATGATCGATCAGCGGCTTATCAAGCTTCGTGATCGATCCGTCGCGGTCCATCACAGCCATGCATTGATAAGATTGCCTGATCCATTCCTCGTCCCGGGCATTCCCGGTATATAACAGATACAGTTTGTTGTCTTTCACGATCCCGCTGCCTGAATATGCGCCATAAGCATCAAACAGCTGCCCTGGTTCAATGGCGATGCCTTTGTTATGCCAATGCACCAGATCCTTCGAGGAAGTATGATACCAATATTTCAAGCCATGAAACGTCCCCAAAGGAAACCATTGATAAAACAAGTGATATTCCCCGTTATAATAAGAAAATCCGTTGGGATCATTCATCAACCCCATGACGGGCTGTATGTGAAACGTCTGTCTCCATTCGCTTCGTCTCGCCTGCCTCCTTAATGAAGCAATCTCTTCGGGAGAAGCCTGATTCAGGCGGCGGTATTTCAGTTCTCTGTCCATATCTCTTCTCCTTATAAATGGGCTAACTAAAGAATCAAACAGACGGGCTGCAGGTGTACGTGAACAAAACCAATCATAGTGGAACCGGTTCCAATTAAGTTTAAAAATAATGAACTCAGTTCCATTACAAGCAGCAAACGCCTGAGTTGGAACCGGTTCCGTTTTTTTTAGTATAAAATAACTAATTCAGATTGTCAACGCTTTCCCGATGAATCATCTCGCAATTCATGACCGTCAGGAGATCCGCAGGCTCGTCGTTGACCAGCTTGATAATATGCTGTGCAGCGAGGTGCCCCGCTTGAAAATATCCATATTTAACCGTGGTCAATCCGGGGTGAATCACCTCGGTTACATCGTATCCGCCAAATCCGGTAACGGAGAGTTCGCTGGGAATTTGAATGCCCTTCATATGCGCAGCTTTCATCACGCCAAGCGCGATGTTGTCCGTGGCGCAGACCACCGCCGTTGGCAGCGTTCGATTAGATTGGAAAATCGTCAACGCGGTCTGAACGCCATCTGACATTTTAAATCCACTTTCATAGAGATCGAGATTCACTTCCACACCAACATGCTCGCTCACCGCTTTCAGAAACCCTTCCTTTCGTTTGACCCCAACTGCAACGTCTTTTTCCGTAACACCAATATAAGCTATGTTACGATGTCCCTTGGACAGTACATAACGCCCCATGTCATAGCCTGCGGCATAGTCGTTATAAATCATGCTGTGAACATCCTTGTGCTGTTGTCCGAGCAGAAGAACGGGAATGCCGATCTCTTTAATCGCGGCAAGATGCGTCTCCGTCACCTGTGTGGCGAATAGAATGATCCCTGATATTTTTTGTCTGGCGAGGTCATACAGCGCCTCAATCTCTCGGGATAAATCCTGGCTTGCATTAATGATGAGAAGCTGATATCCGTGTTCCCTTAGTTCTTCGTCCATTCCGGCCACGGTCTGCGATGCGGAAAATGAGTCCAGACGCGGCATAATGGTGCCGATCATACTGGTTTTTTTCGCTTTTAAGCTCTGTGCAAAAGAATTCGGAATATAGCCGGTTTCCTGAATGACCTGCTCAATCTTTCGGCGTGTCGCATGGCTTACGGATCCTCCGTTTAAGAAACGGGAGACCGTGCTTTTGGCAACTCCGGCTTTGTGAGCGATATCGGCGATCGTGTTCTTCATTCACTGATCACCGGAGCCGCACAACAGGCTTTGATTCGTGTATGCATGAAGCTCTCCCCTTCGATTTCGCATTTCTCTAACTATACCATGACCTCCGGGCGTCCGTGAAATTGCAGGCCTAGGGCCTATCTTTTTATAGACCATACCTCTCTAAGATCCAAACTTTGGCGTGGATAAAGCGATTCGAAGGGGATTATTCTTGGTTCCCCTTTACTTAACATGCAGATGGTCTATGGCTTTCCCCTTAGACTTGCACGGTTCGCTCAGCCGATTCTACGGTATGCTTCAGCAGCGTAGCGATCGTAACAGGGCCCACGCCGGCAGGTACCGGCGTAATCGCGGAAGCAGCCTTCGCGCAAGCTTCATAATCGCAGTCACCGATATTCCCTTTGTTATAGCCTGCATCCAATACAACGGCCCCCGGCTTGATCCAATTCCCTTGAATGAAATTGGGTTTGCCTACGGCAGCAACAACAATATCCGCCTGCGAGACAATATTGGCGAGATCCTTCGTTCTCGAATGACAGATCGTAACCGTAGCATTGCGATTCAGCAGCATCATCGATACCGGCTTGCCGAGAATCGGACTGCGTCCAACAACGACGGCATGTTTCCCTTCAATCGGCAGGTTGTAATAATCCATAATCGCAAGTATCGCCGCAGGCGTACAGGAAGGATAGTCGGCAAAACCAAACGCATTTTGCGAGAACCCAAGCGTGGTGACCCCGTCCACATCTTTTTCAATATGGATGGTATCAAAAGCCGCTCGTTCATCGATATGATGGGGTACCGGATGCTGCAGAAGAATGCCGTGAACATTGGGATCCTCATTCAGCTCTTGAATGGCAGCCATCAGTTCCTCCGTTGTTGTCGACTCGTCTAACACCACTTTTTTGGATATAATTCCAAGCCGCTCACAGGCATTTCCCTTCATTCGCACATAGGTTGCCGAAGCCGGATCTTCTCCTACCAATATCGTTGCCAGACAAGGGGTTACCCCTTTCTCCTTAAGCTCCTGCACCTTCACGGCCAGCTTGGCCTTGATATCGTCGGATACCAGCTTTCCATCCAAAATCAAAGGTTCCTTACTCATTGCACATCCGCTCCTTCGCCATTGTTATTGTAATAAACATAAAGAGGCAAGGCGACATCTCTGTCTCCTTACCTCTTGCCCAGGCGTACGGCATATGATCCTATGTGCTCCCTCTTGGTGACCCAAGTTACGCCAGTAACACATAGATAACTTTTTTTAATATACCATGACTTTGGACTTCACGCTACCAGGATGATGCGCCCGTTCCAAATCGTAATCTTTTTGATTAAATTATTAAAAACACGTATGTTGCCGATTGTCCAAGCATAGAATGTGCTAAGAACATTTCGCTTCAGGAGGACTTGATGAAACATCCCGTTGTATTCAAAATGCTGCCCTTCATCCTGCCGCTTGTCTTCGTGATTCCGGTCTTAACGATATGGCTGCAAAAGGGTTCTGGTTCCAGGCTCGTCGAAATCCTTGACATGCAGCAGGTCAAAACCATTTTTACTGGCATCTTCCTTGAGGCGCTACCTTTTGTTTTGCTAGGCGTGCTGCTCTCGTCCCTTCTGCAAATGTTTGTAAAAGAGCAATGGGTGCGCCGACTTATACCCAAAAATCCGCTCATCGGCGTTTTGTTTGCTTCCATGCTGGGCATCGTGCTTCCCATATGTGAATGCGGGATGATACCGGTCGTCCGAAGGTTGATGTTAAAAGGGATGCCTGCCTACATCGCAGTCACCTTTATCCTCAGCGGCCCCATACTGAATCCGGTCGTGTTCGCCGCAACCATCATGGCCTTCCGCTCGCATCCCGAAGTGGTGATCGGCCGGATGGGACTAGCATTGGCCGTTGCCGTGACGGTAGGTTTAATCGTATATGTATTCTCCAAACATAATCCGCTCAAGCGATCCTTTCAGGAGTTTACCGAACAGGGCTCCGTCAATGGGGGTCGGAAAATACATGAGCACCCTAAAACATGGAGAAGCATGTTTGTTCACGCCGGAGACGAATTAATTGAAATGACCAAGTATCTGGTTCTTGGCGCGTTCTTGACCGCCTGTATCCAATCCTTCATTCCAAGGGATGAATTGTTGGCATTAGGAAACGGTCCTGCCGCCTCTTATCTGTTCATGATGGGGTTTGCGTTTATATTGTCGCTCTGCTCGACTTCGGATGCCTTTGTCGCGTCTGCGTTCACGCACAGCTTTTCGGTCGGTCCGCTGGTTTCCTTTCTTGTTCTCGGCCCGATGCTGGATTTCAAAAGCTTGCTTATGCTGTCCGCTACGTTCAAGACCAAATTCGTAATCGGTCTAAGCCTGCTGGTTATCACGCTGGTCTTTATCGGCTCTATAGCCGTTGATGCTCTGTTTCGAGGTTAGCTTATTGGGGAGGAGGCTGATGTAAACGATGATTTCCAGCTGGGCTATACGGGGCCATTATGTGCTTCGGTCGCTGCTCATTGCAGCTCTTGCCTTCTATATCATGCATCTGAATGCTACAGATTCTCTTCATTATTACCTGGCTCCACACATGCAGACCCTGCTGCTGCTCTGTCCGGTCCCGCTTCTATTCATTGCATTCGGTATGCTGTGGCACGCTCTTGGGGGTGATACCGGAGAGGTGTGTGATTGCGAGCATCCCCTGCCTAACGGCTTTGTCAAAAACATGACCGTCTACGGGTTGTTCGCAGTACCGCTGCTGTTCGGCCAGCTTCTGCCGAATCAAGCTCTTGGAAGCGACATGGCTTCCAAAAAAGGCATGATCTACACCTATCCGAACCCGGATGTCCGCCGTAAGGCCGAGGACCAGAACGCCTCTGCATCCTCTGAGACAAATAACCACTCTCTATCTGCTGATCAATCGGCGACCCAAGACGCCTCGCAGCAGGAGCTGTTTATTGCCAAGGACATCTACAGCGTGGAATTCGCAGAGCTCGCCAAGCGTTTATATACGCTTTCCGTCATTTCGGTTAAACCTGACATTTTCTCGGAGACCGTCGGTGCCATCGATATGTATAAACAGCAGTTTCAAGGAAAATCCATTACAGTCCAAGGATTCGTCCATCGGGATAAACATATGTTAGAAGACACGTTTGCCGTCAGCCGATTCCTTGTCATGTGCTGCACCGCTGACGCCATCCCGTTTGGCATTATTGTCCGCGGCGCGAACGCTTCGTCTTTTGACAATGACACATGGGTCCAGATCGATGGCACGATCCAGGTGAGTACCCTAAATGGTGAGGAAACTCTTCAAGTGCAAGCCGAAGAAATTCAACCGATTGAGCAGCCGGCATCCCCGTACATTTTTACAAATGCGGACTCCGTGGCGGAGTTTGATGAACTGTATTCCAATATTAAAGATACCGGGAGGTAAGGAACCGATGAGCAAAGTGCCTGTAATTATGATTAGCGGTTTTTTGGGAAGCGGCAAAACAACGCTGCTGCTCAGACTGCTGGATTATGCCGCCAAGCAGCAGTGGAAGACAGCCGTATTGATGAACGAGATGGGCGATCAGGACGTGGATGGGGCTATCGTATCCGGCGAAATGCCGGATCTTCCGATCGAGAAGCTGCTTGACGGCTGCATCTGCTGCACCAAACGAAGCGAGCTTGGGCAAGCTCTGAACACCCTGTTAGATCAGAAACCTGATCTCATATTTATTGAGACCACCGGAGTCGCGAACCCTGAGCAGATTCTTGAGGATCTGCAGGATCCGTCCCTTGTGGATCGCATATCGATCCAGCGCAAAATCGCTTTGGCCGACGGCAGCAAATTTCTGGAATACAACAGCTTCTTCGCATCCAGCCGCGAACTGGTCCGTACCCTACGGGGACAAATCAGCTTCGCGGATATCATCATCCTTAACAAAGCGGGTGAATGCGAAGAGAAACATCTCAACAAGGTCATCACTTCCATACGAAAAATAAACACGGCCGCAAGCCTGTCCGTGACCGATTACAGCCGTATAGATGAGCTGGAAGTGTTTCGTGAATTCTCACGGCCAGCGGATGTTCTCACAGATCAAATTCAAGACACACCATGGAGTGAAGAGGCCCTCAAACATGAGCCTCATCCCCAGGGAGCCCCAATATTCGCGAATCACCGCCATCAACATGGAGTGGAGTCAGAGCAGACAAATCCCTCCTTCTCGGGTCTGGATTCCTTAACGTTATCCGCGCCAACCCCTATCCCGCTTCGCATAAGTGTGATCGAAGCCTTTTTGACCGCGCGCAGGTCCAGCCTGATACGAGCCAAAGGCTATATTCAGCTCTCGACTGGCCCCACACTTGTTCAGTGGGCGGGTTCACAGCTGGAATGCCAACCAAGCACCCTGCGGCTGCAGCGCGGATATCTCACACTCATCGGCCATCGTCTGGATAAAACGCGCATCGTACAGGAATGGGAGGACTTACTGAGCGGCGTGGTGCAATAAAGTGAAAATCATGTGGAAATAATCCCAAGAGATGTGAGTGCAACCGCGATGGGAGGAACGTTTCATACATGGAGCATCTTCCAGCAGGAACAGGGGCATCTCACAAGATCTAAGATCTTATAAGACACCCCTTACGGTGAAACTGGTAGTTTAAACACATGCGTAATTCCGATAGAATCATAATTTAGTCCCGGGGATAATTCACTTCCATGATGTCCATAAATGAAATTTTAGTAACCTCACCATTATGTTTCATATGTACCTTCCCTGTTCGGGAGTCCATTTGATCGATTTGTCCGCGAACCGTCTCTTCCCATCCCCATACCGTTAATACAATCACAGATTCCTCTTGGTAAGCTTCTGTAAGTTGATTGCCGAGCTCTTCAAGTACAAACTCATCTCTAGTAGGTCTCTTTGGTACTTTTGCCTTGGCCATATCCTTGCCCTCCTGATTTATGTTGTTCATGCTGCAGCATTAAATTTCGAATGAACGATTTCTTTCATCAAAACGATGAATTGGGAATCTTCTTCCTATTATACATCAAAAGCGATCCAGAATGCTCAGTCCATCCGTTATCTCAACGGATGATAGGCAGAACAAAAAAACAAGCCTTGATAATCAAATCAAGGCTTCAGATTGTCGAGAAACCCTGTACTTTTTCAAAGGAACAGGGTTTCTCGTCTTCAAGCAGTTACTTTAAAAGGGATG